>DF237150.1:61527-127007 GCA_000708835.1 Klebsormidium nitens | reverse complement strand
CTGAACCGAGCACTCCCTCAGAAGCCCCCACTACTTCTGCTCCCACCCCTTCACAATCGGCCAGTGGGTCTAGCTCAAGCACCCCAACAGAAGCCCCAACCCCTTCGCAAACGGCCGGTGGTTCTGGCCCAACTCCGACGGAAGCCCCCACGACCCCCTCAGCAACGCCCGGAGGTTCTGCATCGAGCAACCCCTCAGAAGCCCCGACTTCGGGCTCGACCCCTTCGGCAACGCCCGGCGGTTCTGATCCAAGCACTCCCACAGAGGTCCCCTCTTTTGCCCCGACTCAAACTCCTTTCCCAGTTGAAAGCCCCGGGCCTACGGAGGAAGTTCCTACCGGGCAGCCTATCGGAACCGCTTCTCCAACTGATCCTCAACAGGTTCAGACCCCCTCCCCCACGCAGCCGCAACCGACGCAGCCCACTCAACCCCCCCAAAACACGCAACCCCAACCCACTCAACCGACTCAACCCCCCCAGAATACGCAGCCGCAACCCACTCAACCGACTCAACCCCCCCAAGTGACGCAACCACAGCCGACGCAGCCGACGCAACCCCCGCAACCGGGGTCTAGCAATCCTCCCCCCGAAACGCCCCCTGAGAGCACCCCCCCGCCGTCCGCGCAAACCCCCCCTCCGTCCGCCGGCCCCTCGGGCCCCCCCTCGGAGAGCCCAGGACCCTCAGAGATTCCGATTCCGTCTCCATCCGGTTCCGCTCCTCCGACTCAAAGCCCGGAGCCCGTTCCGTCCGGCAGTCCGCCGCCCGGGACGGCCTCGCCGAGCGGAACGCCTGCTCCCAATGAAACGCCTTCCCCACCCGGAACGTCCCCTACCCCAACGGAAACGGCTTCTCCCGGCGGAAGTTCCTCGCCGACCGGAACGCCTTCTCCTACCGAAACCTCTGCTCCCGACGGAACTCCTTTCCCTACCGAAACGCCTTCCCTGACCGGAACGCCTCCTCCTACCGAAACCTCTACTCCAAGCGAAACTCCCTCCCCGACCGGAACGCCTCCGTCGAGCGGAAGCCCTTCTCCGACGGGAACTACTCCACCGACGGGCACGCCTTCCCCAACCGAAAGCTCCGCTCCTACTGAGACACCCTCAGCGAGCGGAACGCCAGCTCCAACGACCGGAACCCCTGCTCCAACGGAGACTCCAACCCCAACGGAAACCCCTGCCACCACCGGAACACCGTCTCCGAGTGGAACGCCTCTACCCACCCCGTCTGAAATGGCACCGCTGCCAACCCCAAACGCCACCCTAACCCCGGGGGTTACCAGTACCCCAACCCCGACTCCATCGTTACCCCCCCCAACCGAAACCCCTGCATTCAATGCAACCACCCCTCTGCCCACATTGACACCAAATACGACCGTCGCCCCAAACGCAACCCTGCTTCCAACCTTGGTGCCAGGTCCCACTGCGCCAACTAACGCAACCGGAAGCCCCACATTGACACCAAACTCGACTGCCGCCCCAAACGCAACCCTGCTTCCAACTTTGGTGCCAGGACCAACTGCGGCAACAAACGCAACAGGGAGCCCGTCGCTCGTTGTGCCGACAGCTGGCCCGGTCGGCAACGTAACGCTCGTCCCTACTGTGGCCCCGATCGTTACACCCACCCCGGTCCCGAGTTTGGCGCAGTCGAACTTTACGCTGCCAACTGGACAGACTTTCACGGGGCTCGTCACGAACGCATCCGTGTTTCCGCTGAACATCACCTTCCCGGAGAACGTAACGAACGTGAGCGCGAACAGTATCAACGTTACGAACGGGGCGGTCGTTGGGCAGCCGGTACCAGTGGGGAACAACACGTATACGTTTCAGGTAGGTCGGGTTTCCAGCATAAGCAGCCCCGCTTATGATACGTGGAAGCAAGCTTTGCTGCAAAGTGCCGTTCTCGCATGCGAGCGCGCAATGACGGCTTTGGCTATGTCTCTGCAATATCCAGGTTCTGCTTCTGAGCTGAAGTCGACAGAGACAGCAAGAAACTTGCGCGCAAGCGTCAATGAATTCTGCTATCAAGTTCAGCCCTGACTCTCGCGTTTTCTGAACCTCGTATCATCGAACCCCATGCTAATCACCCCCTTGAAATGGCATAAGAACAGACACTTAATTTACCACACCTAAGGAACAAGACTTTAAAACAGCTGGCAAGCAAGACGAATGCTCTTCTGCACTTTCCACCAGATCCAATCTACCGGAGCACCCACAGCCGCTCAGGACTCTTACCGGGTTATGGCATTTCCGGAGCCCCAGTCCAAAATTGCGACTCCTGTCACCGTAACGCTTCCCCTTGGGGCTGTGACGTCATCCGGGGCATCTGGGTCAACTACCGTCTTTGTCAGTAAGTAGCTCGAATCAAGGATCTTCACGATTGAATTTTTATTAAGCAGGTTCTCGTCGCACACGAGGTATGAGGCGCATGATTTTGCAGGAATTGTGCTGAATCGTGTTGTGACACGGTTTGACTTTAAGAATTCAAGAGTGGGCTTTGCAGTTCTGAAGGCTCGATCAGCAGATCTTGAAACCTTCTGGAGCCTGCTCTATGCTATCTCGCTGCCAGTCTACTGCAACCGGGAGAAGTTCTAAATTTGATACTTCATGGCTTCTTTTCTCCCGACTCGAATTCAAACGGCAAAAACGCCAATTTTTTTTCCTTCCAGCACTGGACTGACGCACCATCCACACATCTGTGACTCTTCACACCCACCCACGGCCTTATTCACACTGCACATCACAGGCGTCTCTACCGCACAGAATCGTGTTTCTCAACACTGCACACATCACGAGCTTTTTCACACTGGGCGCTCTCACGCACCCAGCCACCAGTGTGAACGCGCCCCTGCACACAGCGGGCGCTTCCGCACCGTAGCACACAACACGCACGACTGCTCGCTCTTCTCCACGGGTTCCGGGCAGCAACCCACTGAAAGGATTCCGGCGGAACCGTCCTTCGATGTCCGGGGCATGCGGGTAAGATCAGAATTGCACACACGTACACCCACTTGAGTACTATCGCTACACTGCTCAACTCTCACTACCTCTCACACGGCTGATGATAGCAATTCCAACTTCACGCGCTTGTGCTCTACATTCTGACGGGTCTGACCACTTTACGAGTCTTGCAAACGCGGAAATTCTCGCGCCAGCTTTGAAAAGAACACGCTTACAAATGCGCAACCGCTGATACAGCCAGCTTGGCGTCTGTTCGGTCGACAGCTGACGATGCCCGCCCCTTCTCCTTTGAAAAGAAGATGATGTTTTCCACGACTATTCCAAAGTTCAAGCGAGCGTACGATGCCGGGTTGGGCGAGATCTAATCTGGTTGTTACTTAAATCCACAGAGAATCTGTCTTCGGGACCTCAGTATGTAAGCCTGACTTTTGTGACTCTCGAGTTCTGAAAACTGGGTAAAAGGCGGGGGGAGGAAGAACCAACAAAAACAGCAACAAGTGCCTGAACAAAGAAAGTACCCTTGAATCCAACATAACAACAATCTGCGCTCTTCTATACAGACACGGATCCGCTCACCGTCCGCATCGTGACGAGCGTCCCCCGGCGGACGTCCGAGCGGCTCTTCCCCGTGCTCATCGAGTTCTCATCGGCGGCCCTCGGCTTCGCGCAGGCGGACGTCCGGATTACGGGCGGCAACATTAGCTGGCAAGTTATTAACATTAACCCGTTATCATCGATCCCAGTATAAGTGGGTGATCCTAAATTAAGTGGCGTTGTGATTCCAGTATAAGAGGGCGCTGTGTTCCAATATGAGTTGGAGTTTTGCTCCCAATATAAATGGGCGTTGTGACACGTGCCCATTGGCGAAGTCGCCACCGAAGCAACTTGCGAGCGATTTGCGATATGTCTTTAAACCCTGTCCGACTCCCCCGCGATTTTGAAAAGTATTGCTGCTTCTTCGGATATTTCTCTTGCATGATACCTGTCTGTATCGGCTCTTGTCGTCTCCATGTTACCCGGATGCCAAACCATGCCCCCCTGACGGGGTATCTTGCCTATTATGGAACGCTAACCTTGCTCGCAACGGTTTTGCTAACCCCGTCCCTAACCCGTCCGCAGCTTTTCGTCCGTGGACCAGAACGTCGGGCGCGTGTTCCAAGTCCTGGTCCAAACCCCCAAAACCTCGCACCTCGAGATTAGCGTCCCGGCGGGCGTGGTTAGGGATAACTACGGCAACGCTAACCAGGCGTCCAACGTCCTACTCGTTGACATCCGTAAGGCTCGCTCTCAGCTTTGCTGCGTTGAATCCGCACTGCCGTCTGTTATTCAGTGGAATCCAGTGGTTGGTGGCACTGAAGATTCGAGGCGTGGTTTTCTGTAAACAGAGCGCTCAAAGCTCGCCAAAAGTAGCATCGTCTAAGTAGAACCGTTTCGGATGGGTTGGGCCCATTGCGTACTCGAAGGAGCTTTTCCCGTTTTCCGTCGTTCCTTTCAGCAGTCTTTGCTGTCTCTGCTGACGTCATTTCCTCCCGTATTCAATGCGAGCCATCAGACCCAGCACTTTCTCGGCTGAGTCCCTGCTCATCGTGAAACCCCTTGTATCGGCTCCCTCTCCCGCTTTCCTCTCGCTGACGTCACCTCTCCCCGCAGGTGACGTCACCCGCCAGGCCCAGGCGGTGTGGGCCACCTCCACCGCCGCCTTCGGCACCACCGCGCTCCTCTCCGGCGCCACGTCAGCGCTCGTTGCGTACACGTCACGCGGCCACGTGGCGCCCCCGGGGCTCTCGGGGTACCTCTCCTCGCAGCCGCTTCCGCCCGGGAGCTTCTCTCCGGTGATCGGAACGCACCCGGCGCGGAATCTGCTGGGGACTCTTTTCCACATGCAGCTCTTTGCGATGGCGGAACGCCTGGCCGTTCCGCTGCCCACGCTGTTCCGGGAGTGCGCGCACGGACTGCGCTGGACGCTCTTCCAGGTGTGTGGTTGATGATCACTCTGATTCCGCGGCTTAAAACGGGCACGCATCTTCTATCGTAATCATCTATTGCGTGTGCCAAATGTTGCAGCAGAACTTGCTTTTTGTGGCTGTCTCTCGCTTTTGAGTGAGAGACAATATGGTTTCATAGCTGCTTCGTCCTTTGTCCCCCTATTCTTGCTTCGGATTCTCACTATTCCGAGCTGAACTTGAGACTTTTCGTCTTTCTGTCTCGCTTCACTTGCAACAAACGTTCGTGCATCTATCACCTCGTGCCCTTCTGTGCTGGTAGATTAGGCAGAGCATGTCCGTTGCTCTACTGTATCAGTCGCTCAAACTCTTAACGTGGGACAAAACCAACAGAGCTCTTTGAGTTATCTTTTGTTACCAGACCTGTTTCTTTCAACTTTTCGCCTTCGTCGCTTAGTAAGCTTTTACGATTCAGGCCCTCTTCAGCACCTCGAAGCTGTTATCTTCGATTGTTGTGGCTTCGTTTGCTCGTATCTTCAACCCTCGGTCTAACCATAACCCTGACTTGAACCCTGACTCGGATTAATCCTGACTAAGTTTTCCGCTTTGACCCCAGGTCCCTCTCCCGGAGGATACCAAGTTGTTCGACAACCTCAACCTCGCGCGCGAGAAGACCGGCGCCGCCGCGACCACCGATTGCGCTGCCCTACAGCAGCGGTTCCTCTCTCTAACCGCACGGTTAGGCCTTCTCGAAACCCAAAACGGGTACGAAAGTCTCGGCGGAAACCGCTCGGCGTCGGCCTTCCTTCCGGGTTTGTTGCCGGGGCCAAATCGAGGCCACGAGTGGGATCGGGTAGAGGTTTCGACGAGGAGGGGTTTGAAGTGCACGGGGGACGATGAGTGTCTTACGGAAAGGGACGGGTTAAACGCGGGTCAGAGCCACGCCCGCAGGTTAAAGGATGATCCGTCCACCAAACCCGTTTTCCTACACCTCAACGACGGGGAACTGCTGTATAAGACCAACCCGGACGAGCTCGGTTTGCACCACCGTTTTGACGCCGACCGCGCGGGCGTGAGCGAGGAGCGGATAGCGTATGGGGGAGGGGGATCGCCTATCGAGCGCGCCAGGCATAGCTCGACTCAGGCGCTGAAATATGCCATGAGCCTCCACCCCGACTGGGAACTGGACGGCGCCAAGCGCGCCCTGATGTCCGAAACGGTTGGTTCCCGGTACGTAGCGTACGAGGAGCGATCCGAACCGTCCGAGGATGACGTCAGCATCCACTCGGCCCTGAGTCGGTGGTCCCGTGACCCGGGCACGCTCGGCGCGGCTGGGGCGTTGAATCGGGGTGCCGAAGCGTCCGAAACAAACACCAACACCTCCGAACTTCGAACCGAAGCGTCCGAAGAAGGAATTGGAGCGTTCGAGGAAGGTTTTGGTGCGTCCGAAAATAACATCAGGCCGTCCGGAAGGGTCCTCACTGCGTCCGGGCAAAGCGCCAAACCGTCCGGAAAAAGCACGGCGACGTCCGGGATCGAAACGGGGGCGTCCGAAGGAGACACCAGCGCGTCCGGGAAAGCTGCCACGTGGACTCCTGACGTCCTCGCTGAGATCATCACGTACCAGCGGCGGTCGCTGCTGCAGGCGCCGGCTGCCGGGGGCGTCCCGGAGCTGACCCCGGTCGAGTTTTCGTACCTGCAGCAGTGGACGGCAGGCTTCCTGAGTGCCCGGGTGAACAACCCGGGGGGGCACGCGGAGTGAGTTTGTGACTGAACTTCGACATTTCGCATCTGCTCTTTACGGGACTCGTCGAAGTCTGATGGGTCCGTGACGTTGCAGGCTGTCAGACGGTTTGCACATCTCCCGTATCTGCAGCAGTGAACGGCAGGCTCTCGGTTGAACAACCCGGTGGGGCAGGCCGAGTAAGATTCGCGGATTGAATAGACTTCGTCGAGATTATTGAACCAAAAATGTGCGAATTGACCGTGTGTCGTTCTCCTAGGGTTGTCAACGGTCCGACAGCTTCCAGTACTCCGCCTCTGGCAGCCTTTCGGAGAGCTTGCTTCGGATGCATCAGAGGCTTTCATTGACGACGAGATTCTCAGCATTGCCAGAGCCTCGAGCGCGAAACCCCCTAAAGACGCCTGCTAACTAGCCAGCTTTCCCCTGCAGGTTTCGCCAATTGCGTCGCCTGTCCATTAGTGTGGATAACCGGTACTGTGACGGCCATTCTGAAGGCCTCTTTCTGCAGCCGGAGTCTGATTGACTAGCAACTAATCCAAAATTGGTACGATTGTCGAACCCCCTCGAGACTCTTCTAACCAGCCACCGTTCCCCTGCAGGTTCCGTCAGTTTTGGCGCGCGCTCATCTGGGCCGTCGTCTTCCTCATCGTCCTCACTTTCCTGCACACTCTCCTCTTCGCCGTGTGGCGCGCACGCGTGCGCGGGCGCAATTTGGCCACCGGGGCGCTCCTCCACCCGCGCTTCGAGCTGTTCTTGGTGGCGGTAACGGTGGCGGGGATCGCGCACTCTAGTTCGATCGTCATCGCGGGGACGTCCGCGTGGGGCCTCGGGCTGGGGCTCGCGCTTCTAGTTCTCTGGCCGGGGCTGTTCGTCGTCTGGATGCTGCTGTTCCTGTGGATCAAAGTCGTGCGGGTGAGTTTGGAAACTCGTCCTCCTCTTTCGTCCTTTCGACGCCAAGGCAAAGTTCCTCATCATTCCTCTTTTTCGAAGTTCTAACTTTTGTGAGAAGCTGCTCGTGGTTCAGATGTGCTTTCTGTGCATTTGATAATGAGGCCCGGTAACCTCTTCCATCTTCGACTATTCAAAACCGAGGCAGAATTTGGAAAGCGCCTGCATTCGCCATACGATGGCCATCCGCTGGGCAGATTGTGCGCTATTACTCTGCGTGCGTTTCTTCCCGCCGCCCTTTGCACGTCCTTGAGACTTCGCTCTAAACCCTCACCTGAAAAGCCTCACTTTAAACTTCCGAATTTGGCATCCTCTCAGGGCGAGCGAGTTGGTTATTTCCTGGCCAGCGTAGATGAGGACGGGGCGCCCAAAGGGGGGAGATTCCAGCGGCTGTTGTCGAGAAAGCGACCGGGGAAAGGGTACTGGGTCTCGATACAACCGGGGGAAACGAAGTGAGCAGACCCCTTGTGTTTCCTTTTTTCCGCCATCTTGCATTCCTTTTTCGTGGTGCACTTAGAAAAGAACGGTTTGCATGAGTCTGGAGTAAAGCATGGGTTCGACGAGAAGTGGGCTGATAGCCGACCCAATCTCTTCGAGAAACGTTTGAACAGTCGACTTAGGGACATGCGTCACCCCTCCCCACAACAGTCTTTGAAACCTTAGTAAATGTATAACCCGCCCTTCCGAGAAGACGTTCTTCTGATCTAGATGCCGAACTTTGGCCACCTACCAGACGCATGCGCAAGCTCGCAGAGTCGAGCCTTCGTTCCCGGATGCCACAGATTTCTAGCAGCGCATGTTGCATGCTGTGTTTACGACATCTCCTTTGGATCAATCGTGACGTCTTCACTGACGTCATCGACTCCCTCTCCGCAGGTTCTTGTCGCGATGGGGCAGTCTCTTCGAGGACACCCGCGGGCTGGCCGTCGTCTCCGATCCGTCTTCCGCTCCGTATTTCCCGACCGGAACCGGAACGAATACCCCACAGAAAACGCCGCCTCGAACAGACGGGACCACGGGTGCTGACGTAGGGCGGGGGGGTACGAATAAGGAGCGGCGCGCCTCGAGGGCGCGCGTATCTTATCGCGTCATCGAGCTGACGCGCGTGATAGCGTATGCCATTCTGCTGGGGGCGTTTGGGAGCTCGCAGCACAGCTTGGGTCAGGTTGTGGCGGTGCTGGCGGTGTCAATCGTGCAGGTCTTCCTCCTGATATTGATACGGGTGAGCCGATTGACACTCTCAAAGGAGGTTCTGCCAGATAAGGACAAGAACTTTCCCCAATTTTAGGTGTTCATTAAACGTGTACGCCGACAATGAATAGACCTTCGCTGCTGTCACTGCTTCGCTGTAGCGGCCATGTTTTCGTTCTCCGCCTTTTTCTTGATGCAACAAATTTTGAGAGGCGGCTGCTTCGATGAACATAAGAGCTGCGGTTTTCTCAAGTGCCCTCCCCGCTTATACTGTCCGCTTATGCACCTTGCAGCCGTTCATAAGCCGGCGGCTCCAATTCGTGGAGACGCTATCGTGCGCGTGCGAGGTGGGCATCTTCGTGTGCGCGCTCGTTTTCCTCCAGGCGCCCAACGGCGTCCACCAGAGCGGCATCGCCTGGGCCATGGTCGCCCTCTTCCTGCTCAGCCTCGCGGCGCAACTCGTGAACCAGTAAGTCCCTTCTGCTGAAAGTTTGAGGCCTTGGCTGACGATCCGCCTTTTTGTGATGTCAAGATGACGTCATCGCTTTTGGGCGATCGAACCAGCGACAGTGATGCACGGAATAGCAGACTGTGGCAGTAGTAAAGGACCCTTGAAAAACCGCTCTTGATCCGGACGCAGAAAGAAAACTGCCTGTACGCTTCTTCTATGGAACTCTTTTGCTGTTTACTACTCTGGGGTAGCCGTACTCTGCTCTGAAACCTTTGGTATGAAAAGTTTTAAAGATGTCGTAGCAGCGGAGCACATTACCTTCGTCCCTAGAAAGTGGTCAATTTTCTCGCGTAGGCTCATTTGAAATCATCCTCTTCAAAGAAGAAGAAGTTATTCCCTCAACCCAATTCATCCTTTCGACCCTCGAATGTTCGCATATTCGCTGATTGGAGTTTACCACCCATCCGGTCCTGATCAAGTCCGCTTTCTGACCGCTTGACACTCTTCCCTTCCTGCAGACTCGTGGCACTCTTCCAGCAACTAGCCGGCGTCAGGCGGCCCCCGGCCTCGTCGTGTGACGATCTGCCCGGTACGGTCAACCGGCCAGGTGACACTGAGTGGGCCACGCCAGAACCCTCCCGTCACTCCTCTCGCACCGGGAGCGAACGACCAGACAGTCCTGACATTTTTGACGACCCACAATCGCCGGAGACGCCCCTTAGAGTGAACCGAACCGCCCGGGCTATAAGCTTTGAATAGGACTGAGATTGCCAGGCGGATCCGGGGGGGGTAGTGACCGAACAGTGGGGGAGGCGCGATCTCTGGAAAAAGCGGTCGGGGTCCGTAGACCGACCAAAGATCTCGAAAGGGGACGGCCGGAAGAGACGGGCCGTTGTCTGTGAGCGGATATGAGTCGCTCTCTTGAAAGACCGCTGGACGAAAGGGACACGGGGATTGCAGGGTGGCCCTGTGTTTCGAGCGGGAGATTGACACCCCATGTGGGTTACAGTCTAGGGGGTTGCGGCCTCCATTCTCCCTAAGGCCATACCTATCTCCGTTCGCACTGGTCGTGGAACGGTCTTTTGCCTGTCAAGTGATAGAGGCTTTGAGGCGTTGAAGCGCTTTTGTAGGACTGCCATGATATCCGTGCCTCTGTAGTTAGGACTGCGTTTTTATGAGAGTGTTTCGTTGTCGACTGTCAGGAGCAGGCTAGAGTCTTCGGTTAGGAACGGTCTGATTCAATGACATATTTATTAGTTGCACGTCACGTTGAGAGATCCTCCGTACCAAGCTTACTATAGCTGTGCGTACCTTGACCCGTACAGCCATCTTCAATGAACTTGTTACTCTGCACTCACCACTCACCAACACGTTTACACTGTACAGCATAAGTTAGAGATGCACACAATTCCCAATCTCATCATCGTACAGTGGTTTATACGGTGCTGGCGGCACTAAAGTCGATCTGCGATTCGTGCGGAAGCTAGCTCCATGTTCCGAAGTTCCGCATGCGTACTGTGTGCAACCATGGCAATGATGCTACACGTTGCCGATAGCTAGTTCATGGTCGGCCTCAACATCTTGAACAACCAGGCTTATAAGAGCGCTTGGTTCCAGTTGAACATATGATAGCAATCTTTATACCGGGCCATGGCGTGCATGATAGATGGCGCCCCGGCATGGCCGCATGGTAGTAGCAAGCCCAGTGTTTCTTCATATGCACTCGCTGACCACCAGGTATAATTCTCTAGGCTAGCCTGCAGACATAAACAAATTCCCACATGTATCATTGGTTTAACAGTCGATCAAGGCGGCGCTCCCGTGATGCATATCTCAACGTAAAATCGTGACACATAGCGTGCATCGAAGTACACAACGTGTGTCGGAGTCACTTGCCAATCATAAGTGACGCGTTAGTATGCAATACTTGCATTAATTAACTTAATCATATGCCATGCCTAATTTACGGGTTTCAATGCTACAGGCCGCTTACAGTGTACAGAACTATATGTATCATCGCCAGCAGACTCAAACGCTGGCATGCCATGATCCTCAAAAGGCACAAGATGGCTGGCAGCTGCTGTGGTTACAAACATATATGCAATGTAGGTTGGTGGGGGCTTTCGCTGTATGGCAGTGCCGCTGCTATAGTCGATAAGTAAATTCGAACAATGGAATCGAATTGTCCTGTTCGTAATCGATCCTGCGCAATGATGACCGGGCGCAAAGGCTAGCGGGGCCCGCATGCTATTTGCTGAATCATCAAGTGGCGATGTCCCCAAGGCGCGGCCCTGGGAAATTAACCAGGAGAGATAAAACGCCGGACCGGACGCTGACAAATGTCCTCTTACGGTCTGTCAACAGCACATTCTGAAAGTGCTACAATCGAGCAAAGTCTGCATACTCAAAATGTGTTTCACGCCGAGTAAATAAGTTCAGTGCACGCGACTAGCCTGCAGATCTATTTTAGTTGCGTAGGTGTTTTGCGACTTGCCACTGCATGTGCACCATAAGCATGCCACTTAGACAGCCTTAGCCCTACTGTTCAACGCAAGAACAGGTATGAAGAATCGCTTTATTTTTGCTAATGCTTTCACACCTGGGTTGCTCCGCCGCTGACCTTTATTGCACAACTCTACCTTTGACAGTCGGCAAGACGTTGACTTGTTTTTGTGGAGGAAGACCTACTCGCGCAATGAGCTTGCAAAGCTATCTACCACTTGCCCTTCTCTGACACAATCCGGAAGTGCTCGGCGATCGAGTGCCCAGAACTCTGAACAGGCGTCATGTACAAACTCCCCTGAAATCATAAGAAAAGTACTCACAAACTTGACCGTGATGCGTTATCCTTTTTCCATGTAATCATTGCTTGCTTTAAAGTGCATTCAAGCAGAGACTCTGTCAGTGGAGAGAGTTGCGACAAGAACATTGCAGCACATGGATACGCGCCATATCATGTTCAAAAAAGGGAAACGTTCCTCCACTCTTGTTTTGCAAGATTCTGGAAGAGACACAAGGTATCTTTGAGAATCTATGGAAAACATGTCAGATTAAGTAGGTGACCAAAACCAGTACAGAAGAACGGCTCACCTTTCGCAACAGTTTGTCCTGTGTTTCATAAATGAACACCCCCTTGACATTGACTTTGTTCTCTGCATCCTGCAGACTGCACTCCACAAACCCCGTAACCCGCCCCGGGCCTTCTTGCTTAAAAGCGGTCCGGTGAACAGTGTACTTCACGCTCTTGAACTTGGACAACGCCTCATAATTTCTCAACACCTGCAAGGAGAAGGGTGAGATTTAAGCTCTTGAATTGAAGACAGGCCAGATAATTTTCGGATCTGAAGCTTTAAGGGCAAGCGAATGGTCAACAGGATCCTGGCATGAAAGCCAATGTGACATCCCCGGTTAAAGAAAGTCTGCAACGAACGAAGTCTCACAAACCTATTTGTCCGGTGCATTCAATTCTTGTCCTGCACAGTTTGTACAGACTCGTCGTAGAGATCAGGGAGGAAGGAAAGACCATGCATAAGGAATTTTGATACATGCTAACAAATGACACTGAGATCTGCAAGAGTCACACAGCAGAGTAAAAGGCCTCAAGTTTCAACTTGTGTTGGTGAATCTCGTAGTCTCTCTCAAAAGCACCTCACAAGTAAAGAGCGGCGCTCCTTGCTTTCAAATCTGAAACATACCGAGTTCGTCACGATTCAAAGAACGCCGACAGGATTATTGATCAGCAGCTCAGGCCCTGAACTCTTTCAAAGAGTGATTGTGACTGGAGGATTCCTGATTTTTTTGTGAATCTCCCTGTTGCCTACAAAGTAGAACCTTTTTTCAGGAGTTGGTCACTGCGAGATCAACCGCTGCATTTGCCACATTCAAGTACCTGAAGTAACAACAACGACGACATGCCATGGTTTTGCCCAGGGCTTGAAAATTCTTAGCAAAAAGGAGCGAGCAAGTAGCTGCAAGCTGCATCTTGCAGCAGACTGTTGATATCAGGACAATAGGCTGTCAAGGTTGGCATCTTAAGGTGGCCAGGAGTTGTGACTGGTTACCTGTTCCCCTCCTTTGAAGTTCCTTGTTGGGTAGCACGGCTGCTCCGACTCGTAGTCTGGATGGAACATCTTCAGCAGCCTATCAGAATCCTTATCATTGACAGCCTCGAAGAAGTCGAGAATCAGCTGTTCCTCGGGGCAAGGTGGAGGATCACTGAAAGTCCCCATCACTCGAGAGGACTCTGAGTAGAGAGACAGTATCTGACTGCCGTGATGGAAATGCTACAGTAGGTCTGCCAGCTCAAAAGTAATTTCAATGTCGGCACTGAGAAACCCTACTGAAGATCTCCAAGTCTTTCAAGACCAGCAATTGGGGCAATTGATAAGAACTTCTGCTGATACACAGCAGCAATGCCACCGGTCTCCTTGCATTCCTCTCAGTCCGAATCACTGCCAGACCTTCCTGTCGGTTATGCTTCTGGCCACAGTGAAAGTACGTGGATCTTGAAAGGGGCAACCCAGAATGCTGCCAAACCTTAATCCGAAAGTGGTTCAGATTTTCAATACAGGAAGCTCTGACACTCTTAAGCCGTGACAGCCTGCCAATAAACTCTGATGCAACCCCCTCAAACGAAACAACTAAGAAGCTGGTGTTCGCTCGTACCGCTGCCGAATCAAAAGCGCGCCGCGACAGCAATGCCACTGCTAGAGCTCCATGCAGCTTGCATCCAATTGACCTGAACAGCTGCTTTCCCCCTATTTTACGTCCACATTGCACAGCTTCCCTGGCAACTTCTTTTGGCGCCCCCAATGCAGCAAGAATGGGATTGGAACTGGTGCCATCATTCCAAAGAAGGAAGGGGGATTCCTGATATGATGACTGCGTACGGATGGTCACGAACAGCCATCATTACATCCACATAATCCAGATATATCCGGACCGTCGATTACTCAAAGCACGTGGACCACGGGGCTCGGGCAAGCCTTGGTCGTGGAATGATCTCGGACCCCTGTCCGGGACGACAGCGTGTAAATGCACGTGGGCACACCAAAGGGCCCCCATGGCGGATGAAACTAGGATGAAACTCAAGAAAGATACCTTTAACTTTTAAGTACCGAAAAGTAAGCCAAGATAATAATAAGCTCCGACTAACACTAAAAGCCCTAACCCAGGAAGACACCCGCTCCGCACCCGTACCCACCCTAACCCCCAAACTAACCCTACGGTTACCATATTACTATCTCGGCTTACTGTTATTCTTGAATTTGATCCATGGTCGCGCTATAGCTTATCCCAGCTTCTCGGTGGAAGTGCTCGTACTAACCTTTTTGCAGTGCAAAGTTCACGCAGCACAACGTACATTGCGGAACAACCTGATGGCATATGAGGTACGGCTCGACCTTCTCATTGAAGATTGTTCAATTGTATAGGCTGCGGAACGATTGTCATCCTGTCCAAACCTTGTATGGATTCGATATCTGTACTTTTTTCCATATTTGACCATGTCAACATGCGCCATGGTCTACGAAAATGTTGGTTCCTGGCTTGCGGCAGCTCGAGCTGATTTGACAGTCTCTCTTTATCGGTACCTACTTTGCGTCGGCTCAGATCAGCTCTTACAAACTTCCGGAACTGATCATTACTTCTTCGGAGCAACCCGAGCTACTTGTAATGATTCTGCTTATTACTTTTACCGAATTCTTTCACCGTCGAAGTATTCAACGGATAGTGCTTCAACCTGGCGGCTACTTAATGTTTATGCAGTGCATGCGTGCTAATATTTGCGTGCGTGATAGCCTATGCTTGTGTACAGTGCAAGACATGTGGCCGGCCCTCTTTAAAAGGGGCATGCTCTCCCTGCGAGAGCAATTAACGGCTCGGGCACCATCCGTCGTCTGGCTGGACGTGCCGCTGGCCACCCGCCTTCATCGATGCCTTCATAGAGAACGGCCAGGACTGCCTCCATGAGATCGTCTTTACCGCCGCGCAATGGGTCCTGCACGGGCACACACGTTGGGGTTGAGAAGAAATGATGATGTCGAAAGTCAATAAAGTCCAGAATTCCTCTCGCTGATTGAGGCGCAAATCTATTTGACGGACGCATAATCCTAGACAAAGAACGAACCATTAAACTGGCGCAATTGTTCCGGACAAGATGACGAAGATTTTACTTGACAAAACGTCAGGGCCCGGGGGCATGTGTAGACAGCATACGAGCTCGATGGGTTGATGCGTAAGCTTAAAGTGGGCGTGGGACCCGCGGGTCCCGTTTTGATCGTACGCCCAGGATTCCATCGGCTCGATCGGTGCCCCATCCATCGAACGGTCGCGATTGCTAGTGACATCAGAAAGTCGTCAGCGTACCGGGGTGCGTAGGTACGGTACTTTGGGAGCTAGAGGTACCGCCGAGGCTGTATGACGTCACGGAATGCTTTGCCCGGTACAGTCAAAATAATTGTGAATCTAGCCGTTCGATCAGCCCCATATTTCCTTGAACAATCTGAGATCGTCGGATGGCCTGTCTGGGCTCAAATCAGGTGCCCGGTAGGGCCCCAAAAGCATGCCTAAATAGCTGGGTGCGGCAAAAAAGAAGAAGCAAAGTAGCAATTCTGTGGTTCGAACGCGGGACCTCGGACTTTTTGGCCAAGTCTAGGCGAGCGCGCTAGCCACCTGAGCTACAGCGACTCGGCCGAAACCCGATTTGGTCTGAAAAATACCGGTTTTATACCCCGACGCCCACTTTAACACCTTCGATCTGGCGCCGTCACAGTGTCATAGAAATAGCAATCTGCCCCGCTGAAAATTGCCCCGCTGACAATTGATTTGTGTGAGCAGCAGTCTGGAGCAATACACCAAGAGTGAGCCATGGGTGAATGGCAACTCCTACTTACACAGCCGCTTGCCCGTGGATTTCGGAACGAACAACAGTGTGTAGGAGAGAGAAATGCTGCTTGACTCCTGAAAAGACGGCTCACCGTCGCAAGACGCATTGAGGAAGTCTTAGAGAGATTGAACCTCTCCGCAGAAGGTCAACACATTAGTGAAACAAGGAATTGCTGACAACATTCGACGGCTAGAACCAATCAAACAGCAGATGCTCGACAGATCGAGGAAGAAAGGTCAGCAGTACACAGAGATGACAAACAAAGAATCAGGAAAAAGGAAAAAAGATAGATGAAGCAAGATTGAAGGAGAAAAGCGAGTGTTACAACAAACCTGGATGATTGGGTCAGTGTGCGACTTGCCAACGAAGATGCGCGTGGTTGCTGCAATCCCATGCTTCTTCAGCTTCTCAGCAAAGCGCTCGCTGCAAGGCAACAGATCTTTGTGAATAAATCCTCAAACGCGGACGAGCGACCGTGGTGTCAAACTTGCAGGCATATCCGGACTGCTTACAGCTCAAGCCAACCAGAAAGTCGACCTCTTCTTCCCCCGTCCGGCCAAACGCCGCAACAAGCCTAAAACATAATCGTGGTCATTTGAGCATGGATCAACCAGCACGAACAAGTGCAAGACATGGATGCGACTGTACAGCGGGATCCAACCACTGTCGGATGCTAGCAAAACAGCCAGCTGACTGTGTCTTGCTCTCCGGTTAATTTAATCACGTGTACCAACACCAAATGCATGTAGAGAACGCTTAACGCTCACTACTTAAGGAAAGAATTAGCTATACTAAGTGGGCTTTAAGAAGGAAGAAAGCGGCACCTTGCTTGGTGAGGTATGGACTTGTCGCGCGTCCCATGCAGCAGTGTCACAGGGGGCACCAGCTTGGCTGCGTTTTCGCTCCCGGCAAAAGCCTTTGACTCAAGGATTGCCTCCGGCGAAAAAAAGGGCATGACCTCCTTCCCGTCCATGATCCTGGCGGAACATGACACGTGTTTTAATTCCATGCGTTCAAGATCGCATAAATTTCACAATCATAGGCAAGGGCTTCTGACGGTAAGCACGTTCACTTTGTTCGACGGTGGAGTGCTTACGGGCTCTGAAATCATGCAGCACGCAGAAGCGCACGTGACACGCACTGCAATAGGGATTGCGCAAGAGTCCCATGTCGGGAGAGAGCCCTCACTTTTCAAAGATTGAGCGATACAACCCTTGTTCGTGGAAGTGGTCCATCAACTCGTGCAGATTGTACCTGCACCGACAAACGTACATCGTAAGAAATCTGTACTCTCTCGAAGCTGCTGTGCAGCGACCTAAGTGGATCCATCAACCACAAAGCTAAACTATCAGACGAACGAGCCTAGTCAAATACCTGCAACCTCTGGACGCAAATTCGAACTCCTGCGAGACCCTCTACAAACCGTCCCTGCAATTGGCCACAGCAGAAGGGGGCGGAATCCGCAAACGGCTGGTTCAAACCATAAGGAAAGCATTTCTCGAAGCACTTGAAAGGAGGCTCTGAACGGCCGACTCTAGACCGCTTTTCGCCAAGCCCTGCAAACTTCAGAAGAGCACTTCACACGCAACAGAGCACTTCACATGCTGGAACACCGGAATAAGAGTACTCACAGTGGGCTTAAAGTGGGCATAGGACATGCACGTCCTTCAAAACTGATCGAAGGTGCAGGGGGTCCCAATTGGCCGTTCCGATCCAATCCGTCCAAAAAGACTCAGACTCGCTGAGTGTGCATCTCCCGAGCGTCGAAACTCAAGGCCTTCTTTGAAGAAGCTGGGCAAAGGCGCTTTGGGCTCTTACCCACCGGAAACGCCGACGAAGGCCCGAATCTGCTTCAGGCTCCAGTTCAGCCGCTCCAGCCCGTTCGCCTCTTTGATGGCGTGCTTCAGGAGCGCGAGCGAACCGAGGTGCGCGCCAGCCGACTGGCCCACCAATACGACCCTGCCGCAAAGTGCAAAATTCTATGAATTTTTTTTGTTTTGATTGACCTACTAAGATGTGGAAGACTCTGTGAGTTCCGTTTTTGCATGCGAGGAGTCACTTGACCTTCTGAGAAGAGCTGCGCGGGAGCGCGCCGCGTCCCTTTGTCCAGTCCACAGCGAAAAGCCACAA
Source organism: Klebsormidium nitens (assembly GCA_000708835.1). NCBI lineage: Eukaryota > Viridiplantae > Streptophyta > Klebsormidiophyceae > Klebsormidiales > Klebsormidiaceae > Klebsormidium > Klebsormidium nitens. The sequence goes on along the minus strand of DF237150.1, from coordinate 108,757 downwards.
GTGGCGACCAAAGGAATCAGAGAACGCATAGGCGCGAGGGGGCATCCAAAAGTTAAGCTCGCTGTAAAGAGGCCATAAGCGCAAGGACAAATTCAAGCGTAAGAGAAGATTGCAGTTGAACAGAGAAAGAACCTACCTCCGCTGATTGGTACGAAAGCGCATACGAACGCCGCCGACTAACTACGCATTCCCGCACCCATGCAAATCAACGTGACTTCAATCTCAAGAGATAAAAGTGTATGATTCTTCCGCCGAGGCGACGCGTCTACATCGGAAGCACTAGCATCGACGAATGTCGAAAGAATGACAAGAACGGCATTCACTGGATGCAAGAAAACAGATGTCTGGGCCGTTCGGAAGAACAGAACGAAGAGTGCGAATATCCAAAGCTGAGAGGCTCACGACTGTGGATCTCCCCCGAGCTCGTTGGCCTTCTCCAGCACCCAGCTGATGCCGTTGCTGACGTCGAGCAGCATATCAATCACCGTTCCCTGCGGAAAGTTCCTGCAAACGCAGGGGGGGACTTTGAAGATAATTTGCCTCACAGACTGTTCGGCGGCTCAGGATCGCGGTTGAAATCGAGCGTCCTGCTACACGACCGTCCGGTCTTTTGTCTGCCGAAAGCAGAGGCCGTTTCTTTCGCAAAGTGAAATGCTCGCAGAGTGAAATGTTCGCTTTGACAAGAATTCCTGGAGACGCTCAGGTAATGCTCATCTCACGCGCTCAAAATGCAGCAACAGCTTTGACTGTGGACGCAGTCTACCGGCCAGATGCGGCTCTGATTTTGGAGTGAACCGTCATACGATTTTCGTTATGAGTAATTAGGATCAAGTCGAGAAGTTTTCTGGAATAACGAGCCACTTCAACGTCCGCACCCTCTTCCCACGAAATCTGAACCACATAGACTTGGGGCGTGACTCACCGATAGTCTAGGCAGGCGACGATCACCCCTCGTGCGGACAAGGATTGGCCCAGCAACGCCCCCCACGCTTTGTACCTGCACCGTGGACGTAGTCCTTTGAGTAAGGCCTAAGTATACCTGGCTAACTTTCTTTTGTTTAGGAAAGAAGGGAACGCTATTTTGAAATAAGGCCTTTGAGCAGCAGTCTCCTGTCTCGAAACGCATTGGCTGTAAGGGTGTCTCAGTCGTATGCAGCAAACATGGGACTGGAAAGACGAACCTCAATCATCCGCTCCGGTTTTATTTAGCAGCCTTCCCACCAACACAGGCGTGAAGACTTCACAGACTGCTTGGAGGCTTACGTCATCATTCTTTCCTGCCTGACCCTTTCTCAGGGCCGAACATGAGAGACTGTCCTGAAGGGTCCTAAACGATTTTGCACTCAGGGAATGGAAACAAGAACGGCTGTCGACACCTTTCCTTCAAAGTTCAACTGTTTTACGGAATGGCAGGATCCGTACTCAAGCAGATCTCAATGGTAGGCAGCTTACCCGATAATCCATGCGCCTCCAGTTATGAAGATGACCACTGGTCGCGGCTTGGTCCTATCCTCCGGAAAGTAAAGGTCAAGCCTGTTTCGTGGGTGTGGCCCGTACACAACGCTCCGCCAGACACGAGGCGATTGAAAGTAGTACCACCCAACTGGAAGAAGCAAGGCAAGAATGGAGAACGACTTGTAAGATCCGCCTTCGTTTTCTGGTCATTTCGTTTTCCAGTAAGCCCCGGGGGCCACGCAACATGAGCAGTACAAAAGCGCCAGGTCTTTCATCCTGAAACTCTGATGTCTACCATGCCATTCCAAACGGATTCGACCACTGAAGAGCAACTGGGAACAAGAAGTATTTCTGCTTCAGTGTATCCAAAACTATTTTATCATGACGCTTTGCAGATGCGCTTTGAGATGAACCATGCCACAAACACCGGCTAAGGCGTCAGTGCTTGTACATCAAGGAACAAAACTCTTTCATGTGAAGGCACTAGTGCGATTTCCAGAGCCTGATCATCCCAGGATGCAGCGAGGGGCAGCCTGACCTTGTGCGAAGCCTGGGGCCAGAAGCGCAGCATAGATAACGAGGAAGATCGCCTTCTGTATCCACTGGTAGCCAACCCTGTAAGAAGACAATGAAGCTCTCACCTAACGCACCTTTCGTTGCATGTGAGCATTGTTCTTTGTTCAGATGACTGTTTCCTTTGAGCGTCCCATCATATTCTGGAATTGCAGCCCGCAAAAGCAGTACAACGAGGGTCTGCTCTGATCCATATTGACCCACAATCATTCTACGATTATCTAACAGGGCCAGATATGATCTACCCTGTACATACAAAGGTAAGCCACAGAAGTCGGGCTTTGGATTGGGCGTCATCTCCAGAAATCTCAATTGAAAGGTGCCTCACAGCCCCTTTTAGGGGCAGTAATTGGGGCATACTCAGTTCCCATCGATGCAGGGTGGTGAGCATTCTGAAGCAAGCAGGTCTAAGGCTTAAAAGGATCCAAAACTTGGAGATCAAAGAGTGGGCAAAAAGGGATCCAAATGAAGAAAAGCAAGACGGAGGCAATAGAAAGAGACTTAACGTTCTTTCTAAACTTGATCTGATCACTCTGAACAAAGTAACTTTCAAATAATAGGCTGAGGAGCGCCGCAACAAAACAAGACCACAAGCGGAGCACACATGCAGGTTCAAAGCTGCCACACTGCAGAACACCGCCTAGTCAGCAAAGAACTTGCAACTGATCAAGGGGCTCTTCACCACTCACCCAAAAGATCTCAACAGAATGAAGGCCAGCCGTGTGATCAAGTAAGTTTCTGCAGCTGCATGAGCAATTTTGTTCCCTATCGTCATCGCTTTCTGCTCTGTCTCCGGGTCTAGATGCAAGCCCTGACACTTGCCCCCCAGGCTGACCCTCCTGTGCAGCAACCTATCAAGGCGGCTCACGTCTTCTGAGGATTTTCTTTTTAGCGGTGTGGGATTCACGGACTTTGTTCTGAGAAGATTGAGATCAAAGGTGTCCCCTTCCGCCGCATGCAGGCCATCGCGCACAGCGTCTGGGGGATCGTAAAGCCCTGCAGAAAAGGAAATGCTGGCAGACGTAGCCATCCTTGCCTGCAATCCTCGAGACATGGTGGAGTGTAGGCTGAACCTGAGGCTGTGTTGCCGTCACAGGCCCTCTTGCAAAGGACCTTGCATGCCTTTGAAACGTGCTGGCGCCCCTACCAGGCCTAAGGCTAAGGTCGTACCTACATTTGCATGGTCAGGGCCCAGGCCTGGCAGACACACTATAAAGCAACTGACATTGAGTATTAATTGAATATATATTTAGTGAAACGGCAACAATCACATCCATCCGTTGTAGTCTAGTCGGTTAGGATACGCGGCTCTCACCCGCGCGACCCGGGTTCAAATCCCGGCAACGGAAACCTTTTGCAAATTGCACCTCTAGCTTCTATAAAGACGACAGTGACATGAAAGCTTCCTGCTTTTCTCTTTTTCATCACCATTTCGTCATTTCGAAGCTGATTGCGTCATGCAACGAGATTCGTCTTAGACAGCCCCACGGGCCACCAGGTTTGAAATCACCATAGTATTATGGTGAATACTTGTTCTTGAAGCCGCCAGGTAAGGTAGGTACGTACTCCTGTCGGATGAAGCTGTACCACTGATGTCATTCATGTCGTTGCAAGCTGGCATGCTGCCGCAATGGTCAATATTCCAGAGTTCCCTACCGTCTAGCCACGCTCCGAAGAGGTACAATGAGTTGGCACTAGGCACATGCATGTCCGAATCTTGTTTTGCATGTGGAGTGGGATAGCGCGAGTGTTACAAACTTGTCGAACTTGAGACAAGAACCAAGCATGCATGCAAGTGGAAGCTCTATGAAATCAGCATCCCTTTGTCGTCGCATAGCAAGCTCTGACAAGCTGTTAGTGTTAACGAACAAACGTAGGTTTGATGGGGATTGGCTTCATGGCTTGATGTGTCTTTAAGGGCGTTTATGATTGAGAAGTTACCACGAGAAACTCCGCATCGCATACGTAGCACAGTTCAAAATGGTACGTCAGTCAATCTTATATAGGTAGTACACGCTCCTACATGCTGGCCTTTATGTTATAATGCATCAGAACAATAGCTACAGTATAGCATGCAAGTTTGGTAAAGATATACGATTGCATGTGAAAGCAGTGAGTCGCGACATTCAATGATTATGTTGCACAACAACCCAACAAAAGATCAATTCCATAGGAACCACAAACCTAAAAATCATGGCGCTAATTGAGCATATCGCCGCAACACCATGTATTCCAATGCTTGTATCTATCGGATAAACCCAATCACCATCAAGAAACTTATAAACGCAAAATACTCAACACGAGCATCAACTTTGTGCTTGTTGCCTCGAGTTTGTGTGCTTGTTACCTTGCCATCAAAACCGTTGAGGCGAAAATGTGAAGGCATCTTTATAAGAAGTGTTGGAAATCCGCTTTCCTTGTGTAGCACAAATCGCAACTCGTTAAATCTGCAAAATATGCATTATGAAGTCATGTTGGCCTACTTTTGTACACCCACAAGTACCTAAGCTCGAAGCTCTAAGCGAGTTGTAGTTCCTGCGACCTCCGCACGGCAGCCAAGTTCTCCTCCGGAATTTGCGTGTATTCTGAGAGAATGGCACGGAACTCATCTCCCGAGATGGTCTCCTTCTCGATCAAGATCTCCACGATCTTGTCCATGGCTTTCCTGCAAAGCAGAACGAACCAGATAGGATATTAAATTTCGGCAATCTATTCCCGGATCACAAGTGGTAGTCAAAGCACAATTGCCATTCAACTCCATCTGAACGAATTGACAAGATCAGCGACTCCTGTTGGTCTTATTGCTCCTGATTTCAGAACGTCACATACTCAGAGACCCTTCTCTAAATAGAAGGGTTCGTCTCTACAGACGAGTCTTTCAAAATTCAAGCTTCGAAACCGTTGCATTTATCATGACACCTAGGGCACCTACACACAAGGCCGTCTTCCTAAGCCTGAAGTTGCGAGTAATTCGTCTTCAATGACCAGGCCTGATAAAGAACGGACACAACAAAAAACAGCATAAGAAGCACAAAGGCAGGGTGCTGCAAACACCAACCTGTTCTCCTTGATCTGCTGCTTGGCCACCTCGTAGGCCTTGTCAGAGAGCTCCTTGACGGCGCGGTCGATGTCCTCGGCCAGCTTCTCGCTCATGTTGTTGCGGGCCATCATGCGCATGATCATGTCACCGCCCTGGGCGTTGGGGTCCTGCAGGTTCCAGGGGCCGATGTCCGACATGCCGAAAGCGACCACCATCTGCACAACACACGTGTACTCGTCAGGAATGGACGATGGGGACGCGGACGGGCCAGGATGGGAAACCAACAACGAGACAGTTGATACCCGGATGCTTTGCTTACCTTGGCAGGATCTACCAGCAGGCTTTGCTATGATACATTATCGTAAGCGATCAGCAACAAACAAGACACAGGAGTCGCAGGGGCGCCTGGACGATAAAACAAGCAAAAGAGGACAAGTTTACGATCACAACTAGAAGTATTCGCTCTGTCTCACAACAATTAGCACTGTAGCGGCCTCACTCGGCTAGTCCCACACAGGACGGACAGTCAGAAAACGGCAGTTAGGAAAGGCTTTTACCTCCCTGACAGCATGTAATCCTACGGACCCTCCTACCCTACCTTCCAAGTAAATCCTCACTCAATCTGACAGACTTTCCGAAAAAACACCGTGAGAGGATCCACTAGCTTCCAGCCTACCCACAGTCAAACTAAAGCAAGCATACACGCACCTGCTTGGCCATCCCAGTGACCTGCTGCAGGTCGCTGGCAGCTCCAGTGGTGACCTCAGGCTCGCCGAAAATAATCTCCTCCGCAGCCCTGCCGCCGAGAGCCCCCACAATCCGAGCGAAGATCTGAGACTTGGAGATGAGACTGGCGTCCTCGCCAGGCACGAACCAGGTCAGGCCGCGCGCCTGCCCACGGGGGATGAGAGTCACCTTCTGGACGGGGTCGTGGCCAGCCGTCAGTGTTCTGCAGGAGAGAAAGGCAAACAGTTTCAGAGGGAACACCGGACTCAAGAGGAAAGTGTAAACAAGATTCAATTGACATACCTTAATCCATAAGGTATTAATATTGAGTAGGGTACAAGGTAATACGCATAGATTAGATAGGAAGTAATGTCAAACCTCGTCACACGCATCCAAATAACAAAAAACAAAAGTTAGTGTTAACAACATCATTTGTATCCAACAGATGAAGACAGAAGGTAAAACTTGTGGAAGCAGACATGTAAAGACAGGATTGAGCAGGGTCTAATACGAACTGGGGGTGGATAGCAACAAAGAGCAGCAAATCTGCCTCCACTCATCTGCAATAAAAGATAGAAAGCCAAACCAAAACAGACACTGGGGAAGAGCATGGGGAGCATAATATGGTTGAAAACAAACGCCACCGGCAACAAGCGTTTCTCAAAGGGTAGGTTAGTTCTGGAAGGGGTTTACATGAGATTTGCAGGAAACGCAGCAGTGACCTGAAAAAGGAGCCCCAAGTCTAAATCTACCACCCAGAAGCTGACTCTGGCCATCGGCCAACTCCTCGAGCCCCTTTTGTAACCGTATACAGCAGTCATTCAAAGCCACAAAGTCTTCCTGACTGAAAGACAGATGCTGCTACTAATCATGTTGTTACTTGCGATGCTTCACAACGTGTGAAGCGCGCATACCCATCCTTTCTGTCCCACAGCCTCTATGTGGAAACCAACGCCAATCCATTACTCACCCGCAGATAGCGTGGCCCACTTCGTGGTATGCCACCAGACTCTTGCTCTTTCCGTCAGTCATCCGAGTGCCCTCCATACCGGCCACAATTCTGTCCACAGCATCGTCCACCTCCTGCAATAATGAAAAAAGGTGATTCAACCTTCTGATCACACACTGACCTTCTGAACTTCTGCTGCTTCTACTGGATATCTTCTTCTACTGGAAGCCTGGAAGAGCCTGAAACTTTCAGCCTGTCAACTTCTGTTCTCTTCTTTGGTCTGACAACCAACGGCCCATTGCATGAGCGACTCTGCGTCCATCTCAAGTAGTAAAGGAGCAAGCATATCAAGACATCATCCTGGGATACATTGGATATCGACCCTTGCATTGCAGCATGCAATCTGGCTTAGCGCCAGCCTGATAAAACTGAGGAAAACAATGCCTGTTACGAGCGAGCAAGAAGCGGAGCGATTCTCAAAAGCCAAGAAGCTGCCTGCTGACCTGCGCAGAGATGGCAGTCTTCCCTCTCCTGCCAGTGAGGATGGCAGCCTCGTTCAGGAGGTTGGCCAAATCTGCTCCACTGAAGCCGGGCGTCCGGGCAGCAATGACCTCAAGGCTGATGTCATCGGCCAGCTTCTTGTTAGAGGCGTGCACCTTAAGGATGTCGGTGCGGCCCCTGATGTCAGGAACGTCCACTGACACTTGCCTGCAACAGAAGAAGGACCCGAGCTCAAAACCCTAATCTGAAGATGCCTCAGAAGGAGCCCTTGATGTCAGTGCGCAAACTCCAACAGCTGACCATCCACACCACTGATCAACTAAAACACACCACCAGACAAGTGAGTGGCGCCAATAGTAAATACACTGCAAATCACTTGCGCCATGCATACAACATCAAGCAAAATCACCACCATGCAGATCAATATTTTGTCTTACAGAAAATGCACCATGCAGAGAACTCGAAAAGCGTACCTATCGAAACGCCCAGGCCGAAGCAGGGCAGCATCCAGGATGTCAGCTCTGTTGGTGGCAGCAATCACAATGACACCAGAGTTGCCCTCGAAACCGTCCATCTCTGTTAGCAGCTGGTTAAGGGTCTGTTCCCTCTCATCATTGCCACCGCCAATGCCGGTACCCCTGGACCGTCCAACGGCATCAATCTCGTCCACGAATACCTGAAGGAGATGTGCGTCAAGGGCTTGATACCATAATTCAGAAAAATAGGGTTCACTGACATCCAAGAGATATGCAGAACACAGCACAAAGAAACAAACAACGATTCAGAGAGACGCAAAGCAGAGGCTTGAAAAAGTGGTCCAGCAAGTATTGCAAAACATACAATTTTATCGGACCGACTCACGGACAAACTGACAATCCTAGCCAAAGTTGCATACAAGCATAGCAACTGGCAATGCTTCTTACAATGCATGGCGCGTTCTCCTTGGCCTTCTTGAAGAGGTCACGAACACGAGAAGCTCCAACACCAACAAACCTGCAAACGAGCGGCATCGTCAGCATTTTGCAAAGCCTTTGTCTGCAGGGCCTTCTGACTCAAACCGCTAGCATTAATAATGCCAAAGCATAGATTCTGACTTATACTGGTAGCATTTCCAACGCTAGAGCAGATTGCACGCATGAGCATCAGAAGTGCAGATGCAAGCTTTCACCAAACCTACCATGATGCAACCACCATCTTTGCATGCATCTACTATGTCAACTTACATCTCCACGAACTCGGATCCCGAGATGGAGAAGAACGGCACTCCAGCCTCCCCTGCAATTGCCTTGGCCAGGAGTGTCTTTCCCGTTCCAGGGGGTCCAACAAGAAGCACACCCTTGGGAATCTTGGCACCCACAGCGGTAAACCGCTCCGGCCTCTTCAGGAACTCCACAACCTCCTGGAAGTCCTGCTTTGCCTCATCAACCCCCGCCACGTCATCGAAGGTAACACCAGTGTTAGGCTCCATCTGGAACTTAGCCTTGCTTTTGCCGAAGGCCATAGGGTTGCCAGGGCCCCCAGGGCCACCGAGACCGCCCCCCCCAGACCGCCTGCTGAGCAGAAACAGGCCGCCGACCAGGAGCAGGGGGAAGGCAAGGTTACCCAGGATGTTGAAGAAGACGGAACCGGTGTCCTCTGAGGCGTTGTGGCTGGCAAAGTCAATGCTCTTCTCCCGGAACTTCTTCAGCAGCTCTTGGCTAAGCCCTGGCAGCTGCACACGCACCCGCTGCACCCGATTACCCAACTCAGGGCTGACGGCTTCGACAATCGCAATCGATCCCCCCTCGTACAAGTCCACCTTCTTAACCCGGTCCATGTCGAGGTACTCCAGGAAGCGAGAGTAGCTCATGCGAGATGACGCCACTCCCTGCTCCTCAGCAGCCCGCGCAGGCTTGGCCGCAGCCAGCGCGCCAGCAGCCCCAGCAGCCCCCAACAGACCCTTCAGAAAGTTGCGCTTCTCCTGGCTCTTGACGCCATCGCTGGATGCGCTCGCCCTGACGGAGCACCTCCCGCAGACTGACTTGAGCGCAGGGGACTTGCGAAGGAGGAGGCCGCCACCCAAGAATGGGGTGGGGCTCTGGAGGCTCTTAGAGCGAGCGGCAAGACCTGCAGCCGGGGCGACTGCACAGGTTCCTGCATGTACAGCAACTGAGGACGCCATCTTTACTTTGGTGCTCAAAACCAAGAAGGTCAACCTTGAACACCTACCGCTTCAGCAGGAAAAGGGGTTGTTGACGACCCTCAACCACCCAAGCTCGTCCTTCCTGCGAGCTGCTATACAACGTTTGGAAACTTTGAATGCATTCGTCGTCCTTGGAATTTGCGAGTTGTTGCAGCTTCAAAGCTGTCCAAGTCTTCTCTTGATCACTGATCAGACCCTAGCCGCATGGCAGCCCTGGCCGGTTCTCTTCTCCTCCCTCCAGACCGTGTTTACATGCAGCCGCAGACGGGCCAGCTTCAGGGTGTTAATGCGCTCATCCTGCCAGCGACGTGTTCCGCAGGCTTGCAAAAGACGGCGTGGGCAGGCTACAGCCGTCGATTGTGGATCGAACCCCAGATCGCTTGGTAGACGTGGCAGCACGCGATCGCTGCGATCCAGCGAGGGCCCGGGGCAGCACAGTCTTCTGCCGGGGCTGCAGAGAAGCAGACTCGGAGTCAGACTCAGAGGGATTCAGGGAGTCCGAGGGGCAGATGTTCTGAATTGTTGTTCGAAAGCAGAAGCTGAATGCCCGCAAGCCGAACTGTGAAGAATGCAGCAAGAAGCTTGAAGGCGAAAAGGAGGAAAGATTATTGAGGGTTCAGCAGGTAGGAGAGAAGAGGGCAAAAAGCAGTGAGGAGTGGTAGTGACAACAGACGCCTTATTATGCATCTGTAGGACCTTCACGAAAGGAAGCAGTCAAAGTGAGAGTACCACTTGTTCCTGGAAAGCAGCATCCTGCATTGTCCAAGCATGGCCGCGACAATGCATGCGTGCAGATGCTCGCTGCAAACGGGAGCAAGCCTTGGCCTAACTTCGCAGCGCACAACAAGGCACCAGGAAAGTTTTGCCGCCCTGCCGAAGCCTGTTAAATCAGAGGCGGTTGGCCGGAGTGCCTTCTTGGGGGCTCCCGCTGCTAAGCATGGCCAGTTTAGGAATGATATGGCAGTGCCTCAACAAGCACGAGTGGGAAAAGTGAGCGACGCTAGGAAAGGTGAGCTCCAGCGGAAGGTATCTGCTTGAATTTACCCGGTCTTCGAAGAATGCTGTATTTTGAGAAGAGTATGCGACTCGCTACCAGCTTCAGTTATTGGTAGCTCCAACACTGAATGGATGCAAGGCAAAGAGGGTGTGAGAATGAGACTTTGGGATCTGACCTGCATTGTGAGGGTTTGCTTTCCGGTGTTTGAACTTTGAAGTGGAAGTGGTCTAGCAGCATCCAGTTGAACTGCTGGTTGAGAGGAAAAGCACCTGACACTCTTATCCATATGGTTTTGTATTGCTCATGAAAATCTGAAGTGACATCCAAACCTGCATCCCGTCCAGTAAGATGTGAAGATTGAGCTGGAAGTTGATGGAGTGTTTGACTGAGCATGCTGCATTGGCAACTTGGTTCTCTGTGACCATTCGGATCTGCACTCTGTTCCACTATTCAGCTGCCAGCAAGCTTCTGAACAAGTCCTTCAAGTTGGCAAAGTTGGCCATAACTGCTGTCCCTCGGCAGGATTTTCACTGGTTCTGCTTTTTCTTTGCTCTCTCTGAGCTTCTCAGACCTTGTTAAGTGCAAGCGCAAATCGAAAGCGTCGCAATGCAGTGGAGCTTGCTTACTTACTGCACAGGCGGCTCCGTTTTAGGCAGGGCGAGGCTTTGGTCAGGGTCGGTGATCTTCTATAGATCAAAGTATCATAAAGTCTTGGGGAAATCATGCTTGATGCTCTGAAAAGCTGTCCACGCTTCCATCTAGGGTTCGTTGCATCTCTGTCCAAATAGCACCCACTGTAAAGTGACTAGGTACAAGCTCTGGAATTGTCTTAGACCCCTTTGGCAAGACACGAACTGGATCACGGCCCTAGTTCAACAGTGAATATTAGCAGTGGTGGCATTCTTGCTATCGCGACCGTTAAACAGACTCTTCGCACGTGCACATTTCTTAGGGCAGATGTTGCTGCCACTCACCGACCTAATCTAAGAACGTCGTCGCTTGTGCAGTTCAATGCGCAGCCGCTTCCACTGCTGCTGTCATGTCCGGCACTCCGGTCAGAAACACGAGCATCCTAGTTGTTGGTGCCACCGGCACCTTGGGGCGGCAGATTGTTCGGAGGGCGCTCGACGAGGGCTACGATGTCAGGTGCCTTGTGCGGCCCAGGCCGGTGTCTGCAGAGTTCCTCAGGGAGTGGGGGGCAACGACGGTGCAGGTAAGAAGCTCACTCTGGCAAAAGCTTACTGGTATATTCATTGGTTTCTGTGCAGGGCAGTTATCAAATTGTGTCTAGTTTACGATCATAGTCATTGAAGGCATTCAAGCACGCTCTTCTGTTAACCTGGGCCTGATAAGCCCTGTGCAGACCTTGGGGTTAAGAGGAAGTTTGTCAAGGGGCGGTAACCTGGAGGTTGCTGCATCAGTCAGCTCCAGCAGCTTGCTTCCAAAATGGACGGTGTCAAATGCTGCAAAGGAGAAGCAGACCTGGACATGACCGGCTGGCCAAACATGCGGCTCACATTTGCCTTGAGGCTTTGTAACAATGTTCACGGCTTCATTTGCGCTTCTCCTTTTGGAGAAAAGTGATCAGGCCCGGGTGGTCCCTTTCTACTGAACTTCATGATAGTCAATTCGATGCGACTGCAAGCTACATTGCTTCCTCGCGCACAAGTCAGGAGCGAAAATTGGACTGACGAGCTTGGCCGTGTTTTACAGGGCGACCTTACAAAGCCCGAGAGCCTGCCGGCGGCCCTGGTCGGTATCCACACCGTCATTGATTGCGCAACGGGGCGGCCAGAGGAGCCTATCAGAAAGGTGCGGAAGAGTTGGATTGTTCTTTTGGTGTACCATGACCCGGAAGTCATGAGAAGATTTTTGCACTCTGCGCCGGAGTCCCGCATTTTTGCTGGAGTTGACGTCCAGTATGGAACCCTGTTGAGTGCGGTTGGATCAGGCAAACAGGTCCCCCTTGTTTCGTATTGAGCAGGTTTACTGTCTTGATATGGCAGTTCAGAGAGGACTGACATTTTCCTGCGCCTGCACTGAGCCCTGTCCTGTCATCCATCTGATATAGAGGCCTCGTTACCAGGTGGACTATGGTGGCAGATAGTCTCTGAAGGCCCAACAACTCATGTACTCCACATCCGGCGGAACCGCTCTCTTCAATTATGTCGTTTACTCTGCTTTTCTCCTTGGGGCCGTTAGCAAAGTCCGCGCGTGCAGATCCCCCTTCATGTCTCGCTGCCAAATTCTATGGAAAGGTTAACTAGTCACTTGGCTGGGTCCCTGCTGCTCCCCGTAAAAAGGGGAGCACCTCGTCCCTTCCATTTCACTTATCCAATCCGAGATTCCGCTTCTTTTTCCAGGTGGACTGGGATGGCAAGGTCGCCCTGATCCAGTGCGCCAAGGCGTTGGGCATCCAGCGGTACGTGTTCTTCTCCATCCACAACTGCGACAAGCACCCCGAGGTGCCGCTCATGGAGATCAAGCGCTGCACCGAGGCCTACCTCGCGGACTCGGGCCTCGACTACACCGTCCTCCGCCTCTGCGGTTTCATGCAGGTAGGGATTGGAGAATGATGGAAAAATGAGAAACTGGCTTAGCTGTTGCCCTTGTTGCTGTCTATGCTTGGTGCTACCCATCAATGGACAGGGGTCTGCTTGCGGACCTGATTTTTCGTGAGTGATGATAAGCGTAAGCCGGGCTTACGTTCCTCCCCCGGTTTGCTAGAGTTGAAGATTCCCAGCAGTTATTCAGCTGGACTTGGTAGAAGATGCGCTGCTCAAGGACAACAGCAACTTTGACGTGCTTGTACAGAGATTGAAAGTCTCGATTCTGCAACTCACTCGTCAAACGGCAAGAAGGCATCTCGCAGCTGTGACTTTACAATCGTCATTTGGGTTTGGTCAGCTCCGTTGGTTCTATTTTGAATCCAAGTTCGGGACATCTTTCATTCAGCTTCCTTTCGATCTGCGATCTCAACCAAAGGCGGAGTAAATCCTGCACAATTTTGTAACTTGAATGCTCACCTGCAACAACGTCGACAAATAAAAATAGCCCAACGCCATCGCAGAAAGCTGTTTAGCTGACACGTTTTATATCTTGCATCTTCCAGGGCCTGATCAGCCAGTATGCCGTGCCAGTTCTCGAGGAGAAGGCTGTGTGGGGCACAGACGCTCCTACTAGAATTGCGTACACAGACGCTCAGGTAAACCTCCTGTCACAGAGTTGGCTGATGAACGGGAAGGCAAGGCATGAATGCTTCGTCGATTCAACGGACATCTTGGTTCTCTACATTAGTAAACAGCCGTTGCACCTGTCTTCATGAGATTCTGCACTTTCTTCTTTGTCCGGTACCCCACAGATTCTCTTTTCTGGAAGAAGCGGCCTTGCCAGGGCGAGCATGCGCAAGATAAGTGCACCAACGGTTTGCAATCTCTTATCGTGCAGGATGTTGCCAAGTGGACGCTCGCTGCGCTTCGATCCGAGAAGTTCGAGAAGCAGGTTGCCACGCTAGCAGGGCCCCGCGCCTTCACCACCCAGGAGGTAAGCGCTCCCATTTTCAGGGTGCTCTGAGTTCCGGGGCTTCAGGCTTTTGGTGATCGGTGTATATTGAATCGGATGGTCGTCGGGACTTTTGCGGCTGTGTTTCAGAGACATCGTCGGGTGACGCTTTCCATTCTCATCAATGGAATGGAATCATTGTGAATAGTCACTTGCTCGAGCTGACGAAAAGGGTATTAGGAGAACGAAATCTCACGATTGACAGGAATACCAGGTTTCGTGGAGAGTAGCGCGCTGTGTGAGCTCAACGCCGGAAGTTTGTGCATAATCAAATGTAACGCTCAGTTGAATGCATCATTACGGTCCTTTGAAGGAAGAAGACGAGCTGCAAAGCAACATTGCCCTTCGTGCAGATCATCACGCCGTGTGAGCTGCTCGCCTGGGGCAGGACGCCAAGATTGTTCATAAGAAATTGCCCTCCGTTCTTTCGCATGTTGGTATACGAAATAAGGAATGGTCAAGCTAGATAAAATCCGACCCTCTGCAGATCATTGCGCTGTGCGAGCGGTTCGCCGGGCAGGATGCGAAGGTGACAACGGTGCCGCTGGGGATCCTGCGGGTGACGCGCGCGATCACGCGCCTCTTCCAGTGGACCACCGACGCGGCGGACCGGCTTGCCTTCTCAGAGGTACGGACCGCCACACTTTATTTGTCTCGATGTTGCGCCACGTTGCTTGATCTCATGGCGGTTGGGAAGTGTTTCATGCTTCCGAAGGAAGTTGAGGAGTAGAGCATTGGTAGTTCTGGCCTGCTGTTGAGGTGTGGGCTTTATGCAACAAGAATGGACTTGCGGAATAGGGAAACCGGGCTATTTGACGAAGTGAGTCCGTTCTGCTGGTAAGGGCGCTTCAAACACCACGAGATCGGGGCAGGATGGAGCGGGGCTCTGTCCACTTAAATGACATATGTCGTTCTCATCAGCAGACCGGATATGCATACAGGGATCCAAACACGTAGTAGACCGCACGTTGCTGTTGTGGACGCTGCTGTTGTGGTTGTTTTGTAGCTTGTCTGGCGGCTGCTTCGGAAGCCATCGACCGACCAGGTTTGAGAGAATATTTTCAGGTTGAGCATCTGCATGGCTGGCAATCTAAGCTGCTCAGCGGCGGATGAAAGTAGATGGTTCTCCCAGAGTCCAACACAGTTCGTTTTGATCGTCCCGATTGGCGCTGAGCAGGGCCTCGGAGCAGTTCTGGCCACGTCGACGGCGTAGTCACGCTCTAAGACCCGCTGGGGTGACACAAGAAGGTCGGGCTTACTCGTCGGGCGCTGTAGAGGCTGCTATTAAGGAAGCAGCTGAACAGACTTTGTTGGCGCAGGTATTGACGAGTGATACCGTCTTCTCGGCCCCGATGACCGAGACATTCAAGGCCCTAGGAGTCGACCCACTCGAGACGACCACTCTAGAAAAGTGAGCCAACCCTCTCAGGGATTGTAGCTCCTCGCCTATCATCAGATTTCTCCTTGGTTTCCTGCCGCTTGCCTTTGCTGTGGTTGTGATTGGGCGACGAAGCTCAGGCCTCGTATTGATTGATTGGTCGAGTGCCATTTGATATCTGAACCGAGTTGTCATATGCTTCTCAAGAGGCTTCGGACCATTGCTTCAGAGCTGACCCTTCTTTCTTGCTTCCAGGTATCTCCAAGAGTACTACGGTCAGATCTTGAAAAAGTTGAAGGACTTGAAAGCAGGTAGTAGACAAGGTGACTTCTATATCTAACATTCCAGCGTCACATCTTGGTAGGGCCAGTAGAGACTGGATCTTTGCGTTCTTGCAGCGAGTGTTTGCGGGCTGTGTGGCCCAAGGTGATTGGAAAGTGAGGTTGAGTAATTTCAGTGTATCAAAACACTGCGTTGAAGTCCTGTTGACAGGATCTTACAGCTGCTTTCGTGGACGGTTGTATTTTCTTGCGAGCTGATATAGCTCAGCCTCCATCAGCGAGCGGATGCTTCTCAGACATGCCGTCCGTGCTATAAGCTGTAACTCGCACGAAAATCTCGTATTGGCGATATACCCTAAGTTCAGCGCTGTATTGTACATTGATGTCAGAGGGAAACATGCCTGATCCTGCCACGCCTAGCATTGCCGTTCTTGGCGCCATTAGAACTCAGCGCACCCTCGTGCTTTCAAAAGCCTCGAAGCTCCATCGTCAAGCAGCTCCTCTCAACGTGTTACTTGCACATACACATGCACGTCAAGCGGGCCAGAGCCCAACTAGCGGGACGGTAAATCCTTGGGCTATACATAGCTCTTATTGGATCAAAGCTAAGTATGTCGAGCTAGGCCATAACGAAGTTGCACGTTCCCATGAATGGCCGCGCGGCTGACCGACTTTTTATGAACTCCGCCCGAATCAGAATGGTACTACCGTACCATATAATGTCACTCAGTCCGCGGATCGATAACGCAATGAATTAGATTCAAGCATGCCATCATTGCTGCAACGTTTAGCATAGCAGCTAGTGAAGCAGACCGTCGCCACCATAGCGCGAGGGCCGGGTTCCAGCTGAGCTATACTAAGTCCGGTGATACATGCACTGCAAGCCGGCCTTTTGATGCATGTCAACGTGTCATGAACCATGAACACTTCAAGTGGAGTCCACAATAGAATTGGAACACGTGCTTGACGGTCGTGCCAGTGTCTCACTTCTGGCAAGCAATTGTGGAAGATATGATGGCAATCGAGGCGCACTTGGGGCACTCCGTAGAACGGTTTGTATACCTGCTCATGAAGTAGGGTATGTGGCTCCACAACCAGCCTACAATTGATAATCTTGTTCGCGGATCAAGATCTGTATACTTTTCATGGTCACTCCATGGCCTGTTTGCTCCCAGCTGATTCAAGTACACCATGTGATCGGGTGTTCCTCTTGCTATCTCTCGGTGCACCGGACCGGTGGTTTGAAACCTAAGTCGTCGACTTCCTCTGAGAAGAAACACCATATGAGAGCGTTTTGTCTTTTCATCACGATGTGACTGTACAAGGTCTTTTCAAGCTTTTGTTCTTTCTAGCACTGTGAGTTACTCTATTTCGGGCACGTCGCATACGTGTTGAATGTGCCGTCGGTGGAAGGTACAATGAAGACCCGGCTGAATGTCTACCTGTTCGTTGCCTTATGTGCATGGCTAAAAGTTTACATGTTAATATGTAGCTTGCTTGATATAGTGACTGCTGCTCGCTTACGGCTTGCAAACGATTTTATGGTTAGGGTAGTCCGCTTTTTGGCACTCTCTTGAGCAGTAGCGAGCCTTTCTACAGCCTGCACAGATCTTCAACTTTGCGTCCGATTCACCCTCCACGTTGCAGCCGTCTCGTGCACACGTCTGCACGAAGGAAGAACCGACCCCTTAATAGAGAGCGGCTGGGATCCGTCCGCTCTAGTTGAACGAGAGCTGGCCAATGAGCGAGCAAACTGGGTTCATGAGTTTGGAAAAGTCTCTAAGTCGAAGTCTAGAGAACTTCTGCTTCTGGAGAACGTCCTTCAGTCGTCAAAGATTGTACCAGAATAGGCGATTTGACTGCCATTTTTGGAGCATCTGTAGCCAGCAGACCCCTCCGATCTTTAGGCCGAAACAATCATATCAAGCTGGAATACTTGAGCGCGCTCGCAATCTGTCGCGTAATAAAGCATACTTTTCCTTTTGATCTTTTTCGCACAGGATGTCCAGCTACGAAACCTAGTCCGCAACAATGCGCCGTGCAAGAAGTCTCAGAAATGAAAGACGGTCGAAGACCTCGAAAACCGAATCGTCTCATTTGGCAGTATATGCATTGATCAGTTGATGGTAGTAGACAGCTTCGCGCTCGTACCTTTCGCCGGCTGGCTTTCCTTTGCCGAGCATCGCTCGCCGGGCTGGCAATCGGGGAAGGCGGTGAGCTAGAGGCGGCTTCCGGCGCACATCCGGCGTCCGTATCTGACAAGAAAGGAGTATCAGTCAAGAAGCTCCCTAGATCATTCCTGGAGAACGGAGCCTTCTCACAAAAAGAAAATATTCGGGTAGTACTGAGATCCTCCAAGCTGTGACGACCTGAACAGCAAAAGCTCGCAGATGTGTACTGTAATGTTCGGAAGGATGTGAAAACGAGCTGAGAGTTCTTCCGTTGGGCTTTGACGCAGTCGCCACGTGTGTTGTTCAGGTACCGTTGACAAATTCCAAACTTGGTTAAGGTGCCAATCCCCACGAAGCTGATTCAATCCTAAGCCTCTCGAGTGCTGGAGACTCGGTTCGTATCTGCTATCTGCCTAACCGAGTTTCACAATCTCCTCATGCCCAGCTACGAGGCTCTATGTTGACTGCATGCGGTTTGCACTCGGCTTCTCACTTCTGTCTTTGTCATGTCTTACCCTCCGCTGCCTGGAGAAGCTTTTGGAACAGCTGACTCCCTATCCGCTGCCCCCAACCTTCGCCGAAAAGATCGCTGTCGATGAGACAAGCTTGGCCACGATCTCGCAAAGAAGCCCCGTGAAAAGTGAAGATCCGCTGATGATCCTATGAACCCTGCGGATTCAAGCAGAAACAAAATGGGTCAGGGAGGAGTGGGTGATGAAGTTGATCATCTTTGGGCTTCGTGACTCCAGAAAGTATCACCTCTTTGGAAGTACCAGCAATCTGCAGAAGGATGAGCAAGAAGACTTTTTCTCATGAACATAACCCAGGTGTGCCAATCGAGCCGTTTCAAAGTCAGCGAATTTGTTGGCCTGATCAGAGCATCTGGAACAAAGTTCGTGCGCAAAAGCACACATGATCGATACTCGTTTGCTAAAGAAGCAGACCATAAGAGTCGCTGTGCAATTGTCTTCACGTCACACACCAGGACCTGTCCCCCGACGTGAAACCCGAATGAGGATCTTCGAAGAATTTTTGAGGGACTTGCAGATCCGGGTAAAGCAAGCGGCGGTTGCTTACGCGCGGTTCTCGAATAGCCGGTAGACGAAGAGCGCCGCCTCTTGGTGCCCGCTCCGCATTCTGTCCGCCGGCAGGAACTGAAGACTCTGCTTCACGGCTTGCAGCGCCCCTTGCTCCAGCAGCCACTCATGGTTAGAGGATTCTGTGCTCAGACTGCTGATGAGGCGCAGTGCTGCTGTAAGCAACCGGTACCACACCCCGAGCCAGAACCTTGGGTCGCAGTATGACGTGGCCGCATGCCCCGGCGGTTGAAACGCCACGTGTTTATTGCAAAACGTGTGCCAGGTCAGTAGAAGCGCTAAGCGCGCCGATATCTCCGAGTCACGTATGAAGTTGACCGTTGAACGCCTCTGAAACTCTGAGGGCAACTCAGCCAGATGAATCATCCTTGTCTGAATCTGGTTGCGAGCCGGCCTCCAATCTGTAGACTCCCTAAGCTCTTGGCGTCTTTTCGGAAGGTCCCTCTCTGCATACCCGGTGTCACTTTTCTCGAAGATCTCCTCGAAGTCCTGGACTTCCTTGCCGGCCTCCTTCAATAAGCTGGCCGCAAGAGGCGCGGGCGGGTCTGCGATACGCGCGAGGATGGAGAAGAGGCGCTCGCTTTTCAGGAGCGAGCCAATGACTGCACGACCGAAGATTATTTTGAGTTCCTGTAAGCTGTTCGCGGGCTCGAATGTCCGCTCGTCATCTCTTGAGAGGAACCTTCGAGAAGCAGCTCATAATCATCCGATACCCATCTTTTGAGACTCATTCAGTCAAGCGAGGTTTCACCAATGCACGAGTAGAAAAAGCTTGGAGACTCAATGGGCATTCTGAGCGCTTCTAAAGCTTGCTTGATTTGGAAAACGGCATCCGTTCAACCAGCCTTTGACAGCGCTTTGATCTAATGATCTCGGCTGCTCAAAAAATAGCAAAAGTTCGAATTAGAGGTCTCAGCAGAACAGTAGAACGCCTCGACCATCTTCCTTGTAGATAATCGATGAGCAACACTTTCAGCAGCATCTTAAGAGGCTGTTTCGAGCATGCAAGCCCTTACCCGGGTCGTCTCTTGCCAGATTCGCCAGGCCTTCGAGGCCCACCTTCAGCTCGTCCACGTTGACTGTTTTCGCAGCCGCCACGTGTCGCTTCTCAACGGTGCCCCGACACTGCTTTACGAGCTGACGAGCCAGACACGAGCGCTCTGATGATTTCAGATCGAGACTCTTCAAGAAGCTCAGATGTGCTAACGCCTCTACTGCCGTCTCCTTGTTGATTGGTGTACCGCTGATGACTTCGCCCCCAAGTGCGGCGGCTATCAAGGCTTCTTTGATGGAGTGCGTCGGGAACAATTCCAAAGGAACCCGTACTGAGCATAAGAACTCCAAGTCGGCGGTGTCGTCGGCCTTGTGCTCGAAACAGGGGGCTTGGCCGGTTCTATCAGCCCGAACGTAGCTGGACGCAACGGTGGAGAAGACTGACCGAACTCTCGAACAACTTCGAACGGATGAGAGAATTTTAAGAACATTTCCGCTTCATGCGACCCTTCATTCTTCAAAAGGTGTCTGAGATCCTCCTTTGACAACCGATGCAGGTTAAGCGAACAGTCCCCTTTACGGAGCAATTCAAGACACCAATCTTTCAAGGGGTATTGACGTCGAAGATTATGGGTCCAGGTTCACATGAAGACAATTACTGCCGTCATTAGGGGAGGAGACCCTAAAGCAGGCTAAGGATCGACGCTTCTCACATCCTGGCACACTGAACACGTAGCACTGGTCCTTAGGAAAGTCTCGTTCACCGACTCATTTTGAATTCAATTGCGTCCAGTTCGGGGCAGCTACTTTCAACAAGTAAAAGGAGGCATTGACTCAAGCATATTCTGTTAGCTTTGTACGGACCTTGATCCGAGTTACAGGACTACTCTGCTCACCAGTCCAAGTGATTTTCAGCAACCTTACGCTTCTCCTGCTCCACTCTTTCTGCAATCCAAGTGCGGCCGTTGGGCCAGACGCAGGCGAGGTCGATGACCGTGCCCATCGTTATGGAGTACAGCCGAGCGAATGTGAGACTCGTCCAAAGGAATTCACCAGCGAGCCTGAGTTGCCTGCATTACCAACTTCATGTTCAGTTTACCTTCTTATCCTGTCGTGTCTGAGAAGGGTGCCTGATTTGCCGAAAGCGAGGACGACATTATTTGTAGAATGAAAACTTCTCCTATTTTCGTCACTCAGTTCGATTGACCGAAGACAAGCGACTGCTACGGGTACTACAAAAGAACGTATAATCCTCAAGCAGAGATTCATGCTTTTAAGAAACGCTCTAGTTTTTGGGAAACTGCCAGAAAGAGGACTTTGAAGAGTAGCTTCACACTGTCGCAGGTAGGTTGAACCAGTATGTTGAGTGCGCACACCGTGGAAAGAGGCAGCTATCTTAGAAAACTTTCATGGAAGATAACCGAAGAAAGACGCAATTGATCAGTATCGATACACTGCATTGAAGATGCATCCCAAAAGCAGACAGGTCCTGACTTAAAGCAACTGTAAGCCAGGCCTTACGTCGGCCCAATCTTCAAGAAGAGGGCATTCTGCGATTGTCTTCACTTCTTTTTGTAAAATTCCCTTGGTTTTAACCTCCTGCCGGTAACTTCGCTGAGCGAGTTTGCTAGGTAACCGTGGTTATCACAAGAGCCATTCGGATGATACTATAATAACAAGAGACAATAATAGGGACTGTCAAAGCTGCTGTGTGACGTCTCTGCTATATGCTTCAGGGCAGGGAGCGTCCAGAAGGAGACTCTTTTTCAGCACCGCCGAGTTTCCTTGCCACTTCTTGCAAAGCAGCTCGTCCTCACCTGTCTCCCCAAATGCCTGTGCTTATGTACCCCTTAGCGAACAGATGGAGCACCGAGCAGACCCAAGCAGATATTGCAAGAGGAGTCAGGACTGGCTTGGCTTTCTTGATGCGGCATGCACACAAGCGAACCAGCAGCGTGCCAAGGAGAGCAGGGTCGAAGCGACCCTTGTGTTGTAGTCCTAAGGCGATCCACTTGGTCATGAAGCTCGTGCGCTCGCCTGTGTTTCCTAGGTAGAAGAAGCCCACTGCTCCTATGACTACGCGCCAAAGTTTGCCTTTTACGAAGCGAGAGAATGGAACGATGAAGACGAGCAACAGTGCCATGCGCAGCCAACAGAGAGCGAAAAGAAGTGTCGCCACGGCTTGCCCGTACAGGTACCAATCTACAACGTGCAGAATGTTCTGGTCG
Source organism: Klebsormidium nitens (assembly GCA_000708835.1). Classification (NCBI taxonomy): domain Eukaryota; kingdom Viridiplantae; phylum Streptophyta; class Klebsormidiophyceae; order Klebsormidiales; family Klebsormidiaceae; genus Klebsormidium; species Klebsormidium nitens. The sequence goes on along the minus strand of DF237150.1, from coordinate 86,625 downwards.
ACTTGCAGGTCCAACATGCTAAGAACCTTGTAAACGAGGAGCATCGGGATAGGCCAAGCTTCGCTGCCAAGAAGAAAGGCTAGAAACAGGTCTGCAAAAAAACAGAGAGCCAGCAGGGCCAGCCTCTGCAGCAATGGTCTTCCCCATGCCATTTGATCAGCAGCGCCTGCTGTTTGCAAGTCAGTCTGGTACAATTTCCTCATCTAATCAGCCTTGCGCACCCTCGCTTCTCGAAGGCGAAAGCATTCAGCTGCTCAAAACGCTCCGACTCCAGACCACCGCTTCTTTCATCTTCCAGGCTTTAGGCAGGTGAGTCGATCTGACGCCTCGGAGAAACGATTGTCATTGCGACTCCGTGCGCTTGGTTTGGCTAAATTTCGACACGTGTCCCGGATAACGGCAGAACCTCGAGCTTCGAAGGCCCAAATTTGGCCAAAGTTTCAATGACATTCCAATTTTACGGTCTCGAGGAGGCGTTATAATGTGTTAAGCAGAACAGACAATCAGTTGAGAAAACAATTAAGAATTGCGCGAAGGAAGCGCTAGCCTACTGGAAGAAGGGTTTGATAACATCCATGCATAAACAAAAATCTCAGACCAATCAGCACCATCAGCTGCGGGGACGAACGAACTGACAAACTGGGGCCACACATGTATGACCCGGCCTCCAGATAACGTGGACACGTCTGCTAACTGATACTGGCTTTCCGACTCCTATTGCACGGTAGGGTGAAATAAGTAAACATGGTTATTATCATGACTTTGGATCGCGAGTTGTTGATTGATCGAAGAGGCCAGAGACGAAGGCCGGGCCGCCTCTTGCTTTTCATTCCGCAACCATAATGTCAGGCGGCACAAAATTGGAAGGTCTCTATCACCGCGCTTGCAGCTAGCCTTTCTTGCTTCAGCGTAGCCATGTCTGCCACTTCAACAGAGTATTGCGTGCTCGGAATCATAATTCGTGGAATGCTGCCAGTAGCGTTTGGTGATACGAACTATATGTGTCAGGTGTGCCAGAGGTTTCGAGCGGGCAGCTAGAACGCGTACGAGTTCCTCATCAGCAACTCGTCCAGTGTCTTTCAATGTTCCGCGGTCCCCTCCATAAAAGTAGAGCGGACGGGGCGTCGAACAAACATCTGGCGAACGCAACTTGCCTTTGCGACTGAATTTGTAAAACCAAACAGACATCTGGTGCAACTAGTACTCACTGGCAACGTCTGAAGAGAATGGGTGTGGCCTTAGCTTGATTAGAATGCCTTTTGTCTAGGGTTTCTGGTTTTCAGAGCACCTCTTTAATAATCTCGATTGGACGAGTCTGCAGAAGGTGCGTCACACTTATACAGGGCGTGCTCAAGTCTTGCAAAAACTTTTATGCGAAGGGAAGTCCGCTTTCTGGCACTCTTTAGAACAGTAACGGGCTTGCCTACAGCCGGCGCATTTCTTCAACCTCGTTCCGGTCTGGCCTTCCACGTTACGACCGTCTCGTGAACACGTCTGCACATAAAAGGGTGTTGAAGTTATCGAAGAGCACTTCAGAGCTGTCGGTTGCAGTCATTGAGAGATGGCCAGACAAGGTTGGGGTCCAATCAAAAGAGTTTCTAAAGCGAAACTGGGAAGGTCTGCTCCAGTTTGAGAGGCTCATTTCTTCCCCTTTAGCTTTTGACCTCGAAAAGAGAAATCAACTTTTTGCAAAGCATCTAGACCAAGCGGACCCTCTCTTCGCGTTTGTTGTCTAACCACAACCAGCTTGAGGCCATTGAAAAGGCGCTCGCGTTATCGCGTCCTTATAAGACCGTGTAAACAGGATGTCAAGCTGTCGTATTCTGGTCTGCTCCGTTACTGTGCACAGTGAGAACCTTCAGAAAGTACATTTTACGGTAAATGAGGCGAGAACCGTGTTGTCATAATTCCCGGAAGAAAACACCGTGTAAGCCCGCCGCGAAGGAGTTTGTCTACCTTTGTCCTTCTGCTTCTCCTCTGCCGAGCTTCCCCCTCCGGCGGTGTGCTGTCCGGCGAGGAAGGCGAGCCTGCACTCCCGTCCTGATTAGATCTCACGCCAGATCTAGATTGAACGTCCGTCTCTGATGAGAAAAGGAGCAATAGGTGAGTGAGCACTCCCGGAAGGACGGCCTTTGGAGTTCGCTCAGTTGAAGGGGCCGTTTCAATGTCTCAAGAATCTACGAGCCTTGTCCGTCTGACTTTGGGAGAGAGGCTGCGGGGAAAATCGCGAGGTACAGAAGGGTGAACTAAGACGCTGGCTTTACTTGTATCATGTTCGAAGCCCCAATGCGTGTTTGATCACAGGACACGCGTTAATGAGCACTTGAGGTGGTCCACTTTGGAGCTGTCGAACACAGCACGTACAGCACGTTCATTCCGTTCGTCTGTGACATCTACAGAAGCATTTCAGTCTCATTAATGCACCAGCTTTTAAACAAGCTTTTCCGGTGAAGACATAAGCTTTGTCTCCTGCTTTATACTTGGATATGATTCTCACCTTCCGCAGTTAAGAAGAGCTGTCTGTACAGCGGTATTCCTATCCGTTCGCCCCAGCCCTCGCCGAAAAGGTCGCCGTCAATGGAGACAAGCTGGGCCACGATCTCGCGAGAGAGGCCCGTCAAAACCGGAGACTGGCTGATGCTTCTGTGCACTCTGTGGAAGCGAAGTGCGTCGGATTAGTTCGATCCTCTGATTTTCTGTGCTCTGGGGCGCTCCTTCTTGAGCTTCGAGACTGATCTGGAACCCGTCTGGAACTTTCAAATCAACCAAACGAATCGCACGTGTTCGAGCAACGAGGCGTCTCGCGAGCAATGTTCTGCAGGAATATGTTCCGCGGAACGCACCGTCTCAGACGCGATAGACTGCCAGTAAAAGTTGATTGAAATCAATGTACGAACGTCCGCTCAAATCTTTCGGTCAAAAGCAGGAGGGTTCGAGACTCCATAACGAACGACGGGAAGACTAGCTGAGTAGTTTTGCAGATTATTTACCCCTGACCTGCCTTACATGTCCGGCAAATCAACACCGAAATTACTCAATCTGTTGTCTATATTTGGGTGAGGCAACCGGTAGATTCTTACCTGTCGTTCTCGAAGAGGCGGTAGATGAACAGCGCCGCCTCTTGGTGCCCGCTCCGCATCCTGTCCGCCGGCAGAAACAGCAGGATCTGCTTCACGGCTTGCAGCGCGCCTTGCTCTAACAACCACGCATGGTTAGAAACTTCCATGCTCAGACTGCTGATGAGGCGCAGCGCCGCTGTAAGCGACCGGTACCAAACCCCGAGCCAAAACCTCGCGTCGCGGTGCGACGCGGCCGCGACTCCCGGCGAGTCAAAGGCACCGGGGTGCTTGCGGACTGCGTACCACATGAAAAGCCATTCGAATTGGATCGAGATATCACGTAGGAAGGTGTCGGTCAAAATCCTCTGGAACTCCGGGGGCATGTCAGTGCGGGGGGGCTCTGTTCTGGGAGTTCTGTTGGGTCCCCGAGTTTGTTGGCCCCCTGACTTCTCTGCGTTTCTTGGGAAGGTCCCCTTCTGCATAACCGGGGTCACTCCGTTCAAAATGTTCCTCGATGTATTGCATTTCCTTTGCAGCCTTCTTGACGAAGCTGGTCGCAAGAACGGCCGAAGGGTCTATGACACCGCCGAGGATGGAGAACAGGCGCTCGTTCCGCAAGAGGGATCCCGTGACTGCAAAGAGTACCCAGAAACCGTCTATGATTTTGCCTTGCCTTCTGAAAGTGAAACGCTGTGAGCGGAAACAAATGTTAATGTGAAGCGAAACCGTTTCCAGATCCATCTCGGTCGCCCGAAAACGCAGCCGCGCAATAGGGTCGCATGACGTGACTTCGTAGGTCATTCTCGAAGATATATTTCTTAATGTTGGCCGTGAGCTATCAATCCTAAAGACGACGAGCACATCCTAAATACTAGCACGAGAACGTGTCCACGTAGAGAATGCAGCTTCGAGTAAGCAAGCCCCAGACCTCATTCTTGCATATGTTTGAATGGACAGATCGAAAATTTGGAGCTTCATAGTGACATTTTCGACTTCGCAAGACGTACCTGGGTCCCCTCCCACTAGATTCGCCAGGCCTCCAAGACCCACCTCCAAATCGTGCACCTGTAGCTCTGCAACCGTATGCCGACATATTCGTAGGAACTCTTGCGCGAGATTAGAGCGCCCCGCCGAATCTCCATCTTGCCTCTCGACAAAGCTCAGATGCGCCAACAACTCTCGTGCCGTCTCGCTGTCAATGAACGTGCGGGTACCACTGATGAATGCACCCCGGGAAGCGGCGGAGATCAAGAATTCTCTGACGGTGCGCTTTTCGGATTCGAGAGGGATGCATCGAGCGCAAAGAACCTCCAAGTCTAGGGTGTCTTTGGTGTTCTGGTCGAAGTAAGGGGGCTGCCTGGTCTTGTCGGCGCGAATGTAGCTGGACGCAACAAGACATAAGAGGTTATGAAGCGTCCAAAAACTTTGGACGAACAATTGGACGCTCGAACACTGCTTGTTATTCGACTCTTTCTTCTAAAGTCAATCGGAACTTTTCGTGTGTTATTCTCCTGACGTGTCTTTCTACAAGCTCTTGCAGAGGTAGGCTGAGAACCTTACTTTATCTCCAGGTACATAAGATATTTAAGGTTGTGCTCCTTGACCCTCATATGACTGGGGGTGTACCCGTCTGCATTTCAGCGTCGATGCGTACACAACTGCGACAACATCCGTCCAGGACACGAGAACTAGAGATAGCATTTGAGAGTTACCAAATGCAAGCGCACTGGTCATAACACGCTGCTCATAAAAGAGGGGTCCGGTTCTAGAGAGCTTCGGTCCTAATCAAGGTCGATCAAGGATACGTTTTCCGGAGCAACTTTGAACAACTGTAGCATGGGAAGGTCAACTCTCAAGCACTCAACCATTACAGTAGCGTTGATAGACGGAAAGTCACTCGGTACCGTTACAGAGTGATTAGGACTTTCCTCACCAGTCCAGTTGATATGCAGCGGCTTTCCGGGTCTCTTGCTCCACTCTCTTTGCAATCCAGGTGCGGGTGCTAGGCCAACCGCAAAAGATGCCCATAAGCGCGTATGCCGTATCGAAAAACAACCGGAAATATGTTACCGTGCTCCAGATTGTGTCAGCATGATGCTTGAGTAGCCTGCAAGATCGGTGACTCAAAGTGTGAGTCAAGTTCATTTCGTCTTGTTTGAAACCCGTCCTCTTAGTGCACGCACAGAACCTCTGCAAAACGAGGATTGCCTTTTCGGCGTTTTGATCAGATCCAATTAGAGACCCAATGATGGTGGTCTCTACAAGGAGGTCCAAAAGGACCGTTAAAATTCTTATGGTTAGCTGACTGCTGCAGATTAGACCCTTACATATCGGCTACTGCTACTTCACCCGCAGCTTGTTCTCATGGTTAACGTTTGGTGCCTTTGTCAGACAGCGAGCATCAAAGTAAGTGGGGAGGAACGAAGTAGACTGGATGCTTGTTCAGCACACGGTATTGCATTTCAAAGAAATGTTTTCTTCGAGCTTCTAGAAGCCATGAAGCTTCAAAGTGGCCCAAATCTCAAGGAAGGGGCATTTGTATCTTTATCCAATTTCTGACTTCTGCCTCATCTTCTGGCTGAACTCATTCTAGATGGACAAGTACAAGTTGGAAGACGAGACCTCATCGTAGCCTTGAGAATGGCGGCCTAGTCTGCATAGACATACATGTCCTGTCAAGACCCCGAAACCTGCTGAAAGACATTTTCCTTCACCTCAACATCCTAGAAAGGGGCACTATATCTTCCTGTGTCAATGCATTGCAGATGTTTCCTACCTGTCTCCCCATTCGGTGCCTGTGCTGAAGAAACCCTTGGCGAAAAGATGGACGAGCCAAGAGACCCCGACATAGATTGCAAGAAGCATCAAGACTGGCTCCGTTTTCCTGAGGTGGTAGACACACAAGTGCAGTAGGAGGGTGCCAAGGAGAGCAGGGTCAAGAGGACCTATCTGTTGGTAGCCTATTAAACCCAACCAGGTGGTCAAAAAGCGGGTGCGATTGCTATAGCTCCTAATGTACACGATCCCCGCTGCCATCACCGCTACGCGCCAAACGTTTTCATTGAAGCTGCTGAATAAGGGGAGGAAGAAAAATAAAAGGAGAGAGGCAGTATGCTGCCACCATGGAGCGAGAAAGAGATACGGCTTGTCAACTATCAACAGAGCTCCCAGCCTTACGTGCAGGTACACGTACACAAGGTACAGAATGTTCTGGTGGACTTGCAGGTCTAGCATGCGGAGCGCTTTATAAGTGAACAGCACTGGGGCGGGCCAAGCTTCGGCGCCAAGAAGGCTTGCCACGACATGGTCTGCCAGCAGGCAGAGCGCCAGAAGGGCCAGCCTCCGCACCATTGAGCGCGCCATCATGTGATCAGCGCCTCGACTGGCAGACAGTTGACAGGCTTACAAGCTTCGTGCTCCACAGGAACCTTATCAGTTTCTTCTCCAAGTGAGTTTCTCTTGAGCAGTGATCTCTCGGAGATCCTTCTTGTCCGCTCCTGGCAGTGGCATTTCGCAGTCGTCCTGCTCAGCTGCTCCAAAACTCGTCGGCGCATTGCCTCTTCCCCAAAAAAGCCGCAGCATATGTAGCAATTCTCGAAAACACCGCCCCTAGATACGCTAACGCTTCGACGTAATCATATCGCTGAGTGCGACCGCGTGCCCTTGGTTCGGCCAGTCGAAGTTCGACACGTGTCACGGAGCCTGGCCGGGATACTGGAGGCCCAGCAGATCTTCAGCTTGACCTCCAATTGTGCAATTCTGAGAGGGCAAAGCACATTCCAAGCTCGAAATCAAACACTCTCGAACATCATGCAAAAGTAGTTGGAAGGACTGAGCTTGCAGACTACGCGGATTTGATAGCTGCATAGAAACCCAGAACACTAGCTAACCATTCGATAGCTCGTTCACAAACATGTTGTCGAGGAGCTCTAGGCTTTCTGAAGTTCGTAAACGGCCAGCTAGGCCCCTGCGTACTGATGCCCGCATGGACCTATGCCGTTATGTATCCGTTCGATCGGTTAAGCAAGATTAATGATCCTATACGGCTGAAGTACGGAAACACAGTAAGCTTGACGTGCATGGCCAGCCATGCATGAATTCACATACCATATGTGACACACATATGTCGGACCGATGGTATAAGGCATGAATGCGCACCCACAAGTGCTGTCCTATGTGACCGTACCAGACCCATCAAATGCGTCCATGCACTCTGTCAACTCAATATCACTCAGTGTGCCAAGTTCAATCAAAAAGCATATAGAATCGAGGCCGTCAGCTTATTGATCCACGTGCTTAAGAAGGAGCGACTCGGACGTGCATGCCTGAGCCTGCGCGTGGCTGATTAAGATCAATTATCAGGAAGGCATGTAAAGCAAACTATTTCATCCGTTGGCCGGGCCAGATCTGGCGGAAATAGACACAAAAGCTTTCAAGTCCGACCTCCTCGTGCTTTCAACAGCTTGCGTCCAAAATACTTCGCGGACTTGAGCAACCCAGCAGAGAGAAAGCCGGCAACCGCTTGGCGCCGACTCGAGTGCTGCACTATGCTCGCTATTGCGCTTGTGATGAACCCGTTTTGTCTCTGTATGCTCGTCGACTCGAGCGTTTGACCGAGAATAGCGGACAACTCTCCGGGGTGGAACCGGGTGCCGGCCGGGAAAACGTGTCCGGCTGCCACGGCAATGCTTTCGAGGAGTGTGAAAGGAAGGTGGTGAAAGAGGGAGGCTCGGCCGGTTGGGCTGTCGTCCTGAAATGCAGAAGAGCCAGGGTCAGGATCCGATCAGATACTGTAAGAAGGGTCAGGATCCGATCAGACACTGTAAGAAGGGTAAGAATCCGAGCCAAAGACTGTAAGAAGAGACGTCGTCCCCAGCAAGACGGGCGACGTTCCAACACAGGGTGACCGCCATCAGAAGCAGATTCGCCGATTGTGTGAAAGCTTGACGGCGTCAACAGCGGCACAGAGAGGCAGCGACTGATAAGAAGTGTTGATTGTCTGTAGTTTTCCTGACACTCGCTCACTCCAAAAGACTGTGCCGGCGCACCCGCTTCTACTTGACTTAACGTCTTAAACGTTAGGAAAACCGGCCGAACCGTTGGTGAAAGGCAGCGCGCATGACCCTTTCTTAGGTCTCCGTTATGGGGGGATGCTGTCACTCGAAGGCGAACGTAAGCACGACCCTTGAAATAGTTTCTCAAAAAGACCGACCTGAACCGCAAACTTCATGTCTGATAGGCCGAACGACTTCTGACTACCATATACCTATTGGAAAGGACTTCAAAGGAAACATTCGTTCGCACCAGAGACTTTAAGCCCGTATCAAAGTCCTGCGCTTCGAATGACTACACACGACATGCAAAGACAAAGAGCTTTTCTGCGCACTTGACTAAACTGCTCACTGCTCCAGATCCTAAATAAACTTTCAAAAGTGGGTCAAACAAGAATCGACCTCTTGAGAAAGCCATGAGCGAGGGATCAGACGGCATGCTCTCATCCGAAACGTGTTTGACAAGCCTTCAGGACAAGTCAGCGTCGACAAATGAGAACTTGTTCCAGAGCCTCGCGATCACGAATTTTGAGTGCGGCAAACCGCAACAGCACTTGGAAAGACAACGCGCACAATCCGAGCTTAAGCGGACCCACAAGCAAGGGCTGCTTTCCGCATACGAGAATGCACTTCTCAACAACACCAACTAAATCTGCCTCGGCCTTCAGATGGCGAGACAGGGGACCAGTAATAGGAGCCCGATAGAGTACTGGGATACAGAAAGACTAACGTCAAGCACCTTATGAAGATAACCTGTTCAGGAAAAAACAAAGGCTTGGGTGCGCTTTACCTGGCGCCAAAGGCCGTCCGCTGCTCCCCCGGGGGAGTCTACCGGGACGCTCGCCAGCTGCAGCCGCCGCACGGGCTCCTCGTACAGGTCGACGAACCGGGGGAGGCTCCCGAGCACGATCTTGCGCACCTTGCCGCGGTCTTCAGCGAAGCGCATGCGCACGTCGCCCGTGTAGGACAGGCCGCAGATGGACGTATACAGCTCCTCCTGCACAAGAGAAAGGCTGTTAGAAGGGGCGTACAGTTGCGGGGAATGCCGGACAGACAATCTTAGCGGTAGGCCGATCTGAGCTAAATTTGGGGAGGTGATCGCAAATGTCAAGGGCCGGATGTCAAGCCAGCAAACTCCGAAGCGACGGATAGTCTGCAAAGTTCAGTGAAGCGGTCGCCGTTGAATAATACCAGGAGAACTTTTGCTGACGCCCTCTTATTGGTTGCTGTTGAGAATGTGCTTAGGAGAAGAAGTATCAACAAGACCAAGCTACGGTTTGGCCAAATCGCCTCAAAGGGGCGCACATTTCGCCAGTGCAGGACAGGCCAATGACTCAGAAGAACATTCTCATGTGGATAGTGGTGGTGTCACATTCCCGGACTGATGCAGACAGACTCGAAAAGACGTGCTCGAAGAAATGTGCAGTGTATGCCAAGATGTCTACCAAGGCGGATTGACATCGGAAACAGCGGCCGTTGCTGATTTCCTAACCGAGTGGACAATGAAGCTGACAAGCCGAGTATGAAACGGGATATCAGCCGCTCAGGACAAACATAGAACAGCTTATGAACATTGCTGCTGACAAACATTTGGACCATTGTGTCACGAAGCTCGTGAATTGTTCGCCCATTGTTCCTTCTGCAAAGACTCTGTGCAGGATTTGACCCTTCGAGGGGTCACGAACTCAGAGGACTCAACTGCCAAGCGCGCCATATCCAAGGAATTCGTTTTAGACGTTCAGCAAATCGTGCCATAAAGCAGGAGCAACCGCCGAGCAGCAACCAAAAGACACCTTACACCGTATTTCAATCTCAGAACTTCGATCAAAGCAATTGTGGGGCAAGCCGTCTTTCCTTTCTGGCCAGATCCATCCAGAGTCCAAACTCCTGAATCTACGACACTCTGCCAGTAGTTTATAAGATTGAATCTGCTCACGTCTGTGAAGGTGGGTGGGAGAAGCAGTAGGGCTGTCGCAAGTGCTGCCCGCAGGTTGACTTGGTTAGCGGCGTTAACCGGGGAGTGGTCAATAAGCATCCTGACCTGCATACAGCTGCAGTGAGTCTCAGGGACAGATTGGGTGATCTGCGGTTGCACCACAACCACAATTCAGAAAGCTTCAGAAGACGCCAACGACAAAGAAGTTAAACCTCTGTTGCATGACGAAACTTTGAACAGACTAAAGCTGTCCAGGTACGCTGGCTGACGCAGAAAATAGGGAACACAGAGGCCAATAACGGGAAGAGAAAAGCACAAGTTGAATCATTAAACGACTTTTTCCAATCGTGTTGGCACGGCAGCATACCTATCCTTTGCCCAGGCATACATATCCTCTGTGCGAAACAGATTCAATTGGATCCAGATTGAGTGCAGAAATTATTTTTTCTTCAGTCAAAGAGGATGCTCGCTCACGGGTTTGTGCATGCGGCCGCTGATGTACAAGCTCTCCCATGTCTGCAGGTCGTGCGTCAGGCGCGCCACGTCAATCACCCCGTACTTGATTAGCTGCAGTAGAATATACCGGGTATTTATTTGCGGGTACGCGCATTGGCACCAAGATCCTGAACGCAAACCTCGTAACTTGACCCGCAGTAGTGACAACCTTGGCCCACATCTTGTGCAGCCTTGCAGTATTCTCCATTTTAGCAGATCTTCCCCTTCGCCTTGTTCGAGTTCTCTCGATGAGAAACAGAGCGGCGCAGCCAGAGTGCCGAAGTTCAAGTTGGCAGCATCAGAGACGATCTGTGTTACTCTGCAGGGATCCAGGAGGAATTCGGAGCGATTCAATGCCGCTTTCCGCCCTAAAGGACTGTTCTCACTGTAGGCTTGTCGAAAGCACCCAGCTTGCAAGTTTACCACTGGACAACTTATCTGTCCTGCTGGGATTGTTCAAATGAACAGACCAGGATCAAAGAAGAACAACGATCTCTTGAAAGTGGCGCTCACTCTGTCTCGCCAGGGCACCAGCGTGTTGAAATGCACACCAACCCCAATCCGCTCCGCAACCCAGTCCACAGCCTGCGGCCCCAAGTAGGAGAGCGCCGAGTAGTGGTGCCGGTTCTGCTGAATGTTGGCGGCGTGCCAATCGGGGGGACTCTGGACTGCTAGGATGTAGTCAACCATCGGCGCCTGCAATAGAGGCAATAAAATCGTTCTTATAGTGTTCTGTTCTGAAGCACACTGACAAGGTTAAGGGGCCCGCATAGCAGCCGACAGTCAGCCAGTGTTCATTGTTCAAACTACCTGTCTGCTTATGACCATCAGCTGCTAGAGGCTTCTTGAGCGCCAGGAGCGGCGGCGCCACCCTCTGAATTGAGAATGAAAGAGCGGACATATTGTTTTCTCATTGTTGTTTGAGCAGGTAGACAACAGCATTCAGAGCACAAGAGATTGAAGAGAAGTCACAATCATACAGTGAACCAATCAGCATACAGTGCTAGATTGGGGACGCTTTAGTTGACGCAGAGCAAATCAACGAAGTCCATGACAAGCTGAGAATTTGACATTCTTGCAGACTTGCACCGTGTAAGAAGGGTGGTTTAGTGAGATCTCTTATAACACAACCAATGCTGTCAAGGAGCGCAGCGGCACCTGGTAAAGATAAAACCTCACCTCCTCCTTTTTGCCTGCCCTGCTTTCCGCACCCTGTGGAAAGACGCCGGAGCCATAGGCAAAAGCCATCTCAACGGAGGGCAAATCTACCAGGGGTGAGGAAAAGTCGAATTCCTCAAAACCCGCCATCAGGCAAATGGTCAAAGGCCACAGAACAATTGTACTGGGATTATCTGCCTGCACTGCCACCGCTGATTGCCGGAGTCACAAGCGCATCGCCTCGAGAGGATGTAGCAGTCAATCTATTGCTCTACAGCGAATGCAGATTGGGGGAGAGCGTCCACGGTCCAGCTGCCACGGCCACACCACCTCAGCAAAAAGAGGGAGCACCCACCAAAAAGCGCCACCGAAAAGGATGACAGGGAGCAGAAAAAATTCCGACGCCGGGACTCGAACCCGGGTCGCCTGGGCATTTCGTTCGAGGGCTTCGCCTCGCTGACTTGAAAGCCAGGTATCCTAACCAGACTAGACTACGCCGGAGGTGGTTGACGTACTTCTCGCCCTTCTGTAAAAATATATTTAACTTACTAAAAAAAGTCGACAAAGGGTAACGCCCCATCCACCCCGATCCTACCGTCCGATTCTTGCCCTTCGAAGATCTGGACCCTCCGTTCAGAAGACCATAACACGTGTCGAACTTCGGCCGAACCAAGCCGCACGCGATCCGATCATGGGCCGCCGACAGTGCTGGCAGGAGTCGCTGAGTCGCTCAGTCCACCCTGCTTACGGAGCGATCGAGGCGCCATGAAGGCACTCTGAATGGGCTCTGAATCGTTGCGGAGAAGAAGCGCCTTTCACCTCGCTACAGTAGTTGACGAGGCTTTAATGAGCAGCCGATCCGAGTCGGAGTGAGCTTTCGAACCAATGCAAGCGCCGGCAAGAGGGATCAGATCTTCAGAGAAGAATGAACTCAGGACCAGCGCCTAGGACATAGCTTGTCAAATTGCAGGAAGGCGCCGTTGAAAAATGGGGCGCAGAATGCTGCGGAAGCTGCTTTTGTTTGCTCTTTGGCCGCTGGCAGACCTGATCATAGCCTTTGTTCTTGGCTGCGAAGCTTGGCCTGCCCCAGTGCTGTGCATCTACAAGGTGCTCAAAGCTTTGAACCTGCAAGTCCACCAGAACATTCTGCACCTCATGTACTGGTACCTGCACGCGCAGAATCTGGAAATTCTCCTTCCTCCTGCTCTTCTATTTGCTCCTTGGTGGCTGCAGATAGCGACTTCTCTTGTCTGAATTCTCCTCTTATCGTACTTCAGGAGACACTATTTGCGCATTAGTAGCTGTGGGGGCATTGGGGCTCTTCTACATTTCGTACCTCGGAAACAATAGTATAAGCGACCGCGTTTGCTTCATAACCAATTGGTTAGCTTTACAACACCGACAGATGGGACCCTTCGATCCGGCTCTCCTTGGCACTCTACTACTGCATCTAGGTGCACACAGCCTAGACAGAGCCGAGGCAGCCCTGATGCTTTTTGGGATTTATGCTTCGATATCTGTGGTGGTCCACCTGTTTGCTGAGGGGTATCTTAGCACAGGCACCTGGGGAGACAGGTGAGGACAATCTGCTTTGCGAAAATTTTGAGAAGGAGCTAAAGCTGTGCCCTGTTTATGCATTATGGAATCTTTCGAAGAGCTAAGAGCAGATTAGGTGACGGTTTGACAGGCTTCGTATGCGGTCTTGATCTGCTGCATCTTTGACCTCTCCACGCTTGTCTCTCCGCCAAGCATTGTTAGCACAGCAAGAAGAGGCATGCATATTGAAAGTTCAACGAAGGGACCTGGCTGAGGTATTTGTAGACTGCCCCTTCCATGAAGATTGAGCCGATGTAAAGTGGTGCAAAGCCTGGCTTACAAATAGCGCTGAAAGCCAGAAGTAAAGGAGAAAATGGCTGCTGTTGCGATGACTTATGGCTGCTGTTGCGATGACTTCGTGTTTGCTAAATCATATTCATTATTGTATGTGTTCCTCCTTCTAGTTTCTAAGAACCCTGTGGCATAGCTGCTCAAACTGGCCGCCTCAAACTTTTGCGTTGAGGTCCATATGCTTGCTGGACGTTCACAGTACCCGCAGAAAATTTGAAAAGAGTCTTAGCTGTTCTGCAACTGATTGGTCTTAGAGCTCAGCAAGAGACCAGGACGGTGCATATGATCATCTGCTTTGAGTTGTTGTTTTTCAGTTCCTTATGACCACCACCTCCTATGCTAGATTCTCAGATGAAATTTGAACAGACTGAACAAGGCGGAAAAGAATAACCGATTCGCAGCACACCTATATACCGCCTTCATTGTTATAAAGTCCAGCAATATTCCATGCTGCGTGCGGCCAACCGCAAGCTCTCCAGTAACATTGAAGTATGCCAGGATACCGCTATGAATGCAGTGCTGCTGGTTATGCAGGCAACTCCGGCTGTGTGCTGATATGGTCTGGAGCACACTCACATGGCCGCGGCTGTACAACGAAACGTCAGCAACGGTCATTGGCCTTACTCGTTGCTCACCCAACGCATGCAATTGGATCGCAACGAGAGTGGAGCAGGAGAAGCGGAAGGCCGCTGAATTCCAGTTGGACTGGTGAGGAGCTTTGAAGCTCTCGTCAAATGAATGAATCAGTTCTTGAGTGGGTGCCTTCGTAAAGGGTCTCTCTTTGAAGGCTATCCGAGGTCTGAATAGCTGCCCGGGCAAAATGGTTGTTGACTCTCATCGGAACACACAATCTGTTCTGTCTGCTTGCTTTGATGGGCCTTTGAATCTCGCCCTAACCAGTGTTATGGTCCTCTGGAATTTGTGTCAATACGGTAGCCTTTCGGCTTTGGCCAAATGAATAGTGACAAGGATACTGTACGGTACGAAGGAAGTCCTGATCACGCTGAGGCCGAAAGGCTCAGAGAACTTTACAATCGCTCCGACATCCCGACTATCCGTGCATGCTACTGTGATGGCTCAGTGACGCGTTTTTTCCTTTGCATCCAGCTACATTCGCGCCGACAAAACCGGGCAGGCTCCCTACTTCGACCAGAACTCTGACGACATGGCAGACTTGTAGTTCCTTTGCTCATTCAGAGGCCAACTAGTCCCCCAGAAGCGTTCGGTCGGAGAATTTCTGATCGCAAGTGTTGATCAAGGCAAAGTGGAAGAACGTGCGATGGCCCAAAAGCGGATGGCAGTGGAGGCACTTGCACCTTTGAGCTTCGTGAAAGCTCTCGATCTAGACCGCCCGTTGCGTCTGCGTCTTGCGCGTCAGCTCGTGAATCTCTGTCGGAGTGCCGTTGAGAAGCGACACGTGGAGGTTGGGGAAACGTCTGACGTGCGCGATCTGAAGGTGGGCCTCGGAGGCCTGGCGAACTTGGCGAGCGGCGACTCAGGTAAACCTCGAAAGCTTACTCTTGACATTTAGGCAGTATGCAGTCCGCATGATTGGACTTGGTTAAAGAACTTACACCCGACGATGTGCGCGCTTGGCTCCCCAAGGTTATCAATTCCCTTATCAAACCTATTGGTCACCCGGTCCACAGATCTATGTCACCTAAACCACAGATTTACCTTGCGGCCTCGGAGCAGCGTCTCGAATTATCTTAGCGATTGTGATCTCTCCAGTAAATGACGTGTCGAGGCGAAGACAGAGACTTGCTTGCGCGTAAAATCTCTTCTGATCGACTTGTCACTGGCGGTAGAGTAGACGGACCGGGAAGGTACAGGCAAGCCGCTCTCTAGGGTTGAAAGAACGGTTGCGATATCAAGTATAGCAAAGCTTGAAAGACGTAATTTCGCGGTCACGACTGCATTTTTGGGCGAGATGAGCTTCAACGCACTCTGTTGTGTTCTTTCTTCAATGGAAAAAATCAACAGAACTCGCAGTCAGTGACAATAGCTCTACTCCAATGTCGTATTTGCAGTCACGGGGGCTTTCCTGAAAAACGAGCGCCTGTTCTCCATCCTCGCCGCTCTCCTCAACCCGTCCGCGCTCCTCGCGACGAGCATTTTCAACAAGGCCGCCAAGGAGTTCTTGTATTTCGAAGACCACTTCGAGCACAGTGACACCGGCTACGCGGAGTGGGACCTCAGCGAGACACGCAGGAGAGTCAGAGCGTCAACAACAGCGAGGCCTGATCGCACCGAAGTTCCTCTAAGGCCACTCCCCCGGGCGGACTTGCCCGTGGAGCTGCAAACGCCTATGACCGCCAGCTTGTCGAGTCAAGACTCGCTCACTTTCAGAATGCTCCTGGCCTGGTACTCGATCCGCCACCTCTTCGGAGCGTTTGATCCGCCGGGAAACGCCGCCACGTCTCCTCTCGTAGCTAGATTTCCGATCGGGGTGTGGTACCGATTGCTGACCGCGGCTCTGCGGCTGATGAGCAGTCTAAGCACAGAGGCTTCTAATCATGAGTGGATGCTGAAGCAAGGCGCGCTGCAAGCCGTGAGGAAGATTCTGCAGTATCTGCCGGCGGACAGGATGCGGAGCGGGCACCAAGAGGCGGCGCTATTTGTCTACCGGCTCTTCGAGAACCGCGCGTAAGGAACCGCCGCTTATTTGACTCAGCTAAAACAGTGTTCAAAGATTCTTGGGGTACTTTAAATCATTATGGTAGTGTCAGATTGGGAGACGTCTTATGCAATTTCGAATCAACGTAGTCTCAGAGCGGCTCTAGTATCATGCCTGTTGGATTCAAAGAGCTTCGGAACCTGCTTCCTCTTACCAATGAAGTTTGCCCCAGATGTTCGTAGATCGGACACGATGAAGCAGCGAATTCCGCCTTCCGGTTGACATTATTTGATTTTAACACCTGCACAACGGCCTGCGCGACGCCTTGTTGCTTGCAAAACGTGCGGTCTGCATTCGACAGCCAGTATGCGTCTCTTATTGTGAGTCTGTACTTCTTGAAGTTACAGAGCTCAAGCAGGGGCGCCCCACTGAAATAAAAATCAAGAAGGGGCACCCCCAGGAAATAATCTCTGGAATATACGAGCTCCTTGAGACTAACCCAATCCGTACTTTTGACAGAGTGCACAGGATCATTGGCGAGTCTCCCGTTCTGACGGGCCTTCTTCGAGAGATTGTCGCCGAGCTTGTCTCCATCGACAGCGACCTTTTTGACGAAGGCTGGGGACAACGAATGGGGCTCCAACTGTACGAAGAGCTCTTCAAAGCAGCGGAAGGTGAGACGTTGCATAGATACAACCGGCAGGCCTTGGACGCTTTAAGATCCTGACCGGCTTCTGAAACGGTCCCCAGTGGACCCTCCAGCGGACGCTTCTTGGGACGCTTCTACGGACGCTTTTTCGGACGCTTGGGAAGCAGCTCCAAGCGTCTAGTCTTCCTCCGCCAGCCAACTCTGCTTTCTTTCCTCTGTTTCTTCCTTAGACTCGCTTTTGGACGAATTAGTCACTCTTGCGGACGCCCTTTCGGACGCTATTTCGGACGTCCGGGAAGCCGTTCCGGGCGCCCATTCTTCCTCCGCCAGCTCTGCCTCCTTTGCTCTGTTTCTTCCTCGGACTTCCCTCCGGACGAGTTTCCAGACACTCTTGCGGACGACTTTGCAGACACTCTTTTAGACGCCTTTCCGGACGCCTTTTTGGACAGGGTCAATGAATGAGCTTCTTTATATGGAAAAGTGGATGGCGGAATGGCAAACAGTGGAGGCGAAGAGATTTAGAGGCGCTTTGAGATGCATGGGTCTGGATGTTCTTCGGAACGTTGGCGCTTCGTGAATGAGGTCCTGAATAGTTATCTGACTTCCCTATGAGTGGCGCTTGCGAAGACTCCCTGACGTAGCAGCCTTTTGTTCACCTTCATGAACACACACGAGCTTATGTTTTCCAAGTAGTGTAGGATCTTGTGCAACCTAACACCCCGTGCTTTGGCAGGTCCCTATTGTCCGTCCACCTGTGAGCACTGATCCTACCGCTGCTCTCCCTTTTGCAGATACGGACGCTCGCTTTTGTTTCGAGGCGAGCGCCGGCCGGCCTTCACCGCCGGACGGCACCGTTCAGGGGGATGCTCACAAGAGAAGGAGCGGCAAGCCAAGTGTACGATCAATCTTTACCGATCATCTTGTGTGCACCTGTCCGGCGATCGAACAAGTCGGTTCTCGTCGCTGTATTGTTTCCTTGGTTTGCGATCATCCAGACATTCCTGCGAAACAGGTTCGATACGCGTTTCTTGTGTGTAAAGGATGTATGCAAAAGCGACGTTATGCAAACGCCTTTTCGGGTAGATACCAGCTACGTGGCCACATGAAAAGGCGGTCGATAAATTCTGCTGGGTCCAAATGCTTTCACATGGCTGTGAGTTTGCTCATGAATGTAAAACAGCTAAAGTAGAAAGCGAAACCCCTAGAAGCACATGCCCCGCGTAATACTCGTCATGACTCTTGTGACAGACCAATCCAGTGACTCGTTCAAAAGGCTATGGACAGAGCTTCACGGCCGACTTAGAAATCAAAGAGTCGGATTCGATCGTCTTCTGTGCAGACGTGTGCACGAGACGGCTGCAACGTGGAGGGTCAAACAGCTGCCAAGTTGAAAACATGCGCCCGCTGTCGGCAGGTCCGGTACTGCTCAAAAGAGTGTCAGAAAGCGGACTTTGCTTCGCATCGAATTGTTTGCAAGCCATGAGAAAGACTTCCATAGGGCACCGAGCAATCCCAGAGCAAACAACGTGTATGGCTACGCAGACATATATGGCGGTGTACATGTGAGAGCTAGCGACTGACAGGTAGACTTGAGCCGTCTCTCAAAGAATTTTGACTGCGTGCACGTAAGTTCGCCGTAATGACCTGCCCAGAAACATTTGAGTCCTAGTGTTTGGAGTATAAGTACAGTTGTGCACGAGTCAGAGGATCAAATGTTTGGTTTAACGGGCCCAGGGTGAAAGGACGGCCGCAGTACAGGACTCAATTCACCGGTGCGCCTCAAAGAAAGCGAGAGCATCACGCTCTTTGAATTGTACATAGAGGACAGGCTGATGAAATCTTAGAGGTATAAGCGTGTCGATTTAAACGTTGACCCTTACCATTCATGTATACACAGACATGAGGATAGCATTTAACAACCTGGACTTATGCATGCATGACGCTTTCTCGATGCAACTTCCGACATTCAGTAATGTAATGAGGTCGCTTCCTCGCGAGGCCGATCGAGTATCGACTTTGCTTGCTGATTTGAAACAATCGAATCATGAATGTTGGTGCGGTGCAGCGGTCCAATGATATTATGCACAATATAGCCTGAACAGCTAGCGCGGCCAGCAGCTTGATCCGGCTGGCGCGCGGCGGGGCAAGCACATACGTGACTTTGCCAGACCGATTACGGGAAGAGCCGGAATTGATAGTGACGATCGCCCTCCATTTGAACGCCAATCTCTTAAATCTGAGGCTTTGTTGTTCATGTGCTTGGCGAGCTGCCGCAGTAGCGGCATGTCACGTGACTTTTTCGAGAACTTGGTAATGACGTATCACTTACCCATAATTCAATTGAACATATACATTATCAAGTGAGCGCAGACGATCCGCGTTGGTGCTTCAACAAACTTCAAGGGCTTTGAAGTCACTGGATATGTGCCAGATGAAAGTGTCAATTGATGGACGCTTAATTGGTCACGTGAATTGATGCGACAATGGTCACGCGGATTCGAATTGCTCGGATATGACTCAGCGTCGCCTGCAAGGTCACTGGCTTGTCACCCTAGCTGTGACTCAAACAGACTACGTATCATGAAATTTGGAGGCAGAATTCGGATCTAGTGAATACACCTTCCAAGAGTGAAATTCTGGTGTATGCACTTGCGATAGACGCAGCAAACTTCTCATCTAACTAGATATCAATGCGCATGCGCCTTGCATGGGATGCCATGACGTGCATTTGATCATTTATAATACAACAGTACAATCTTCTATCTATTATGGAAGGCGTTCAGTACAGGCTTTGAAGCTCCTGCGGAGAATCTGTACACTTATAAAGTACATCCCCTATATCCGATCGATATCTCTGCCGCTTAAAGATTGTCATGGTTCGTTGCCTTCGACTGATCATGCATATGAACATCCAACATATAGCAAGAATCTGCTTCTTCCCTACAAATCTTGTTGCGCTCGAATCAAGACTTGCTTTCACGCGCTGCTATTCTGACTTGCAAACGAGTTTGTGCGAAGGGAAATCTGCTATTTGGCACTCCTTTGAGCAATATCGAACTTGCCTACATCCAGCGCAGATCTTGAGCTTCACCCCAGATTGCCGCTCCAAGCTGCACCCCTCTCGTGCACACTTCTGCATGCAACACGATCCGTCAGCGAGTGAAAAAGTCAAACGTTTCAGCTTCATATAGATAAGCAGTCCAAAGCATCCTTGGGCGGGTGTTATTACGCACTCTCGTCTCTCATTCGGTAAGCAGCCCGTTTCCTTTTTTCTCATTCAAGCAACGCGCAATATCAAGCAGACATGTCGTCGTCTGGGACAGTCCCGGACCGCACGAAGTCTTTCCAAGATTGACAACTATCATCATACATTGTCGAGAAGGTTTTCTGGTCATTTTTTACCGAAGGCAGATCTTGTTCACATCCCTAGAAGGACCGAGAACAGTAACCAGCGTGTAGCTAAAATGTCTCCCTGAGTTTGACGGACAAAGTGCTGGCACTTTGAGATTGGTTCGTGAAAGAAAACCGTTAAAGTCAGCCAAAGAAGGGGTCATGGCAACCTCCCTTACCACGCTCTTCTTGCTAGCCTTCTGATGCCGCGCTCCTTTCACCGGGTGGCGCCTCGACGAAGATGATGCGCTGGCGCTACCGAGTCGAGCAGATCGGCCGTCCGTCCCTGAGCAAAGACAAGAACGGGATCGGGTTGCGGTCATTGAACAGCCAGTCAACAGCCGGGGCAACTCGAGTTTTGTAGGTTGTGAATGTCGGACCCAGATAATGTCAGATGCTTCAGAGCGAATGAGACCTTCGAGGCCATTGCAACATTCAAGAGATGAAAAGCACCTCAAAAGAGGAGAGGATTGGACCGTCCGTTTTCAAGTGTTCATGGCAACAAGCAACGGCTTCCTGAGCTGTATCACAAACTCGCATGTAATGAATCACCAAGAAGGGTTTTAGACATCGGAGCTACTCAACCGCGACCTCGGATCACCATAAACGTCAGACAGACTTCGAGCTAACCCGCGTATCTCACCCTTCAATCTCTCCATCCGGAATGCAGCGATGCGTCTGTCTCTTAGCACCGGTTCTCTGTGTCGAGCCGCGCTACTTGATTGCACCTTCTTCTTTATCCAGAGTGCCTCACCACTTGATTGAACCTTTATCATTATCCAGAGTGACTCACCACTGCTCTTCTTGTCCAGACTCGCTCCTCCGACGAGCTCTTCGTATAGCTGTGTTCCAATTCGCGTCCCCCACCCCTCGCCAAACAGGTCGTTGTCGATGGCTCGAAGCGCGGAGATGATCTCGCCGGTTGTCACCATCAAAGCCGGGGACTGGCGGACGATAACGTGCACCCTGAAAAGAAAGATATGATTTTGCCACGTTTTGAAGGACCGAGGTTTCGGGGGTCGACTATGCTCGCAGATAGACGTATCGACTCCGGTTAGGCTGAATTGTGGTCGGAAGCTGTCAGCTCACAAGCAAACCGCGGTTTTGAAAAGAGGGCCAGCAAATGAGAATGGAAAAAAGACTTAAGCCGCCGGAGCTGACTACTGCAGGTCTGGTGCCGTCTTTACCAACATATCAACCAGATGTGACGCAGGATCAAATGACGTGACTGCTACAATCGTTTACCAACTGCTGATTCTCTCCAGTCACGTCTTGATGCAACGCTTCGAGCACGAAAGTGAAGACTTGTTTCGGCCGTATCTGCCAAGCTCAGACTGGGATACCATGCAAGTTCGATCACTTCAAGCATTACAGACGTCGATAAAAACGTTGTGTCTCGCTCCAATCAGGGGGCCGACACACAGAAACGCCATAGGAAGCTTCGCAGTCTTCTTCTCTTCTGAAACAAGGGGGTTCTTACCTCTGATTCTCGAAGAGGCGGTAGATGAACAGCGCCGCCTCTTGCTGCGCGCTCCGCATCCTGTCTGCCGGCAAGAACTGCAGAATCTTCTTCAAGGCTTGAAGCGCCCCTTGCTCTAGTAGCCAATTGTGGTTGATGTCATCTATGCTGAGACTGCTGATCAAGCGCACCGCTGACGTGAGCAAGCGGTACCAGACCCCCACACGATACTTGCGTATCCATTCTTTCGTCTTGTTTTGCATTGTCTGCTGAACCTTTCTGAAAGACGTGCAACACTGAAGGAGCTCCCGATGTTCGGCAATGTCACCGGTCTCTAAGGTTCTCTGGGCCCAGTGAACAGCGTAAGACCATGTAAAGCTTCTCCAATTCTTGAATGACGGCCCCAAAGGTTCGCCGTCCAAAGCGGCCAAAATTGTCCTAGGCAAAACTGCAGACGCTCTTTCATTTCTTGCGCAATTTGAACCAATTGAAGCTCTGAGTCTCTTCCGGGCATCGCAGAGTTCTGATCTCCGGTACCCGCAGTCGTAGTGCTCAAAGGGCTGCTCGAAGTTCTGGAAGCTTTCGTTTCCTGCGAGCGTGCAACTTGCTGCTAGACTTGGGGACGGGTTCAGGATTGCCGCGACAATGGAGAAGAGGCGCTCGCTTGAGAAGTAGAAGCCTATCTCTGCAAGGACAATCACAGATTGAGACTCATGCGATCAGACCTTCATCCGATTCCACCCTACAATCTAGCAATACAAGCCGCCCATCAAGCTGGAAACGCAATTTCAACCAGTGTATATATCTTTAACACTGTCTCGAACAGACCTTTAGGGCCTAGTACGTGACCCCTTTTGAAGTCAATTTCGCTACATATTCTGCCATTGATTTCTTTGAGATTGCTTTTTGAATAGGCTTGTATCAGGAAGGGACAAGAAGGGACCTTTACGAGGTATGTGTCCAGGTTTCCTGTATGTTGATATCCGCTGTAAAAATGTAAATGGACTGGTGCCGGCCAGCTGTACTGTCATCTTTCTATAACACAACTCCAAGGAGGGGAGACCGTCATTTGCAGCTCAGTTTCGGACTGAGAAGCACCTCAACGACCTCAGTCGAATTAAACGAGAGGTTCTCCAAACCGGTTTCGCAAAGCAAGAAGGAGCTTTGATAATGATTCCCGATCTTGAGACTCTTGCCAATCTAAAGGAATTTTGGAGCGCTTACTTGCGTCGCCGCTTGCCAGATTTCCGAGGCCTGCAAAACTGCCTTCCACGTCGCACATGTGCAGGGAGTCCGCCTCCTTTTCCAAAGCGGACCGGCACCACTTCAGCAGCTTGAGAGCAAGGTAGAATCGGTCCGCATACGGCACATTGGGGCTTCTGAGGTAGCTGAGATGCGCTAAGACTTTCACTGCGTCCTGCCATTGCATTCCTTTGACGTGCAGCTCGCTCCTAATGAAGATCTCAACCATGTACGCCTCGCTGAGAGGGCGCCGCTGAATGAATGCAAAGAGACTGGCTTTTGAGCACAGAAAGCTGAGGTCTTCGGTGTCTTCAGGGTCCTGGTCGAAGCTCGGCGCTTCGTGACAATTGTCGGCGTGAATATAGCTGCACGCAGAAGAAGCTGGAATCAACAAATGACAGGAAGTACACAATTCAAGGGTTGGCGCTTTCGAGATTTCTTATCAGAGAGATATCTTGCAGGCGGCCACCTCTGCTGGCTGCCAGAGCATGTACTATCCTTTTGACAGAGAAACTGCTCCAAACATTTGCATGAAGAAAAAACCCTGAAGTAACGCAGGTAAGAATCTGTTTGTTGTCCGCACTTATGTGCATATTACCATTCCCTGACGAAACTGATAAAAGGTAGGATTCTCAGAAATGGAGACAACTTCAGCCAAGCGCTGCTGACATAACAGCGAGGAGACTGAATCCGCTGCTCACCAGTCCAACTGGTACTCTGCAGCCTTGCTCCTCTCTTGCTCCACTCTGGCTGCAATCCACGCGCGTGTTTTGGGCCCATGCAAAACTTCAAAGCAGAGGCCTAGCGCTGCCCAGGCTGTCTCCTGCTGCAGCCGCATCTAGGTGACAGAGCTCCATGGTGTCACCACCCCCAAGGTGAAAATGCTCCGGAGCTTCCCGACCTTTCCGTCATGTAGCCTGCATCACCAAAGTTGGATCTGTCAAGGCTTGGAAGCTTGACTATTAACGAGGAATCCATTCCGTATCCCCCGGATTCAATCAGGTGTGACTATCCCCAAGCGAGCTCTCCAGGACAAAGAATCTTGCAGGTCAGCTGGTTTAGGGGAAGATTGAACCATGCAGCGATGTAATAGGACATCGTTTTGCCGTCAACTGATGCTCTTGATCAGAAAAGAAGGCACTGCGGGCAAGCAGACCTCAAAATCAACGTGCCATAACCACCTTTGGAACTGAATACCAGTAAAGCAGCGTGCCCTGAGTATTGTCAAAGCAGCGTGCACTGACTCCACGTTTCAATTTCCATGGAACCGCATCAGACAGGAACGTGGCAGACAGCGTCCAATAAAGCTAATGCTATGCTCCATTTTCTTTAAGGGACAAGCAATCTTGTAGCATCTCAATCCTGCATAACCGAGCAACTCTTACCAGTGCGCCCCCGCGAGCTTCTCGCCAAGCATTCCCTTGACGTCCCAATTATGCACCAGGTGCAAGAGGCCTGCGCAGCCAATGCTGCATGCTGCTACTACCAATCTGCTCGTTTGGGGGCTAACATTTG
The DNA here is from genome assembly GCA_000708835.1 of Klebsormidium nitens. Taxonomy (NCBI): domain Eukaryota; kingdom Viridiplantae; phylum Streptophyta; class Klebsormidiophyceae; order Klebsormidiales; family Klebsormidiaceae; genus Klebsormidium; species Klebsormidium nitens. The sequence continues at coordinate 62,167 of DF237150.1, read as the reverse complement.
CGTGGACTAAGAGAGTGCCCAAAGCAGCGACTGAATCAACTGGTTTTAGCATGTCCACGAGTCCCAGCCCAATCCAAAACAGGAAGAAGTGGGCACGTGGAGCCTTGTCTTTAAGGAAAATGCCGCAAACTAATGCTGCCGTTACGAAGCGCACCGACCATCTCCTGAAACCAAGTAAGTGGACACAGAGGAGGATAGCGAGCAAGGGAGGCAACCACCATGGGACAGACTCTTGGCATATTGCTGGAATGATGGACACCAAGGCGCTCAAATACAGGTAATTCTTGACCAGGTAGCAAGCGTTCTTGTTAACAGGCACGTTAAGCAAGAGCAGCACCTCGTATGTTAGCGCCAGAGGGTATGGCCACCTATCACGGCCGAATGCAGCGCCCAGAGAGAGGTCGAACAAAGCTGCAAGCAAAAGTCCGGCCAGCAAGTGCACAACCGCCCACACCATGATCTCTGCCCTTCAGGACCTCAGCACCAGTATTGACCATGCTGCTGATGCAGGCCCTTTCAAACCTTTCTGGTTTAATACTAGGTGATTTGAAAGTGAACCAGCTTTAGGGTAAGGTCATGTTGAAGCTGACCCCCTATGTTCAGTTCAGAGGGTGGGGGTTGGGGGTTTGGAATCCTCCGG
>DF237150.1:45588-60338 GCA_000708835.1 Klebsormidium nitens | reverse complement strand
CACTACAAAATGACCTTACCCTTATAAACGACTTCAGCGCGCTTTTCCAGATGCCAGATGGGTCTTGCAGGCTTGCATGTCGCGGGCATATTCACACCCCATGCGAGAGCTTCAAGGGAGCGTCCGATAACCAGACGGGCTTATCTAACGGCTTGCGGCTAACGTAAGATTCCTTCGGGGGACCCCTCAAACCACAGCCTCTACTCTCCAGCTGGCGGTACTCCGTCCGATGATCTTTGGACGGCTGAAAGTTAAGTGAAACGACTGCCTTGCCAGGCCACCTGAGCTGACCGTCGTTGAACGATCATCTGCTCAAAATGGTAGGGCTCACACCAGCCCAATGTGACGGCACATTGGGCTGCAGCAGCGTGCAGGCGACAAAGAGAGAAGCACAGAGGGGGCCATTCAAAAAAGCTATCACATAAGTCGAAATCCAGATAGAACAGAGGGCGAGAAGGACGCAGAGGGTGCAAGCAATGGAGTGGAAGCTGCTTAGCTGGCTTGCGTTCTGGGCATCGACTGACCTTTTCCGGGCCGCAACCTTAATTGGACGTGGAATATTGTCACTGCCAACATTGTTAATTACTTACATGGTGCTGTACAGTCTAGGTTTTCACATTCACAAGAATGTCTATCTGTGGATTAGTATCCATATGCATGTCAGAGCCCTGCTTCCAGTCCTACCTGTCTCGCACACCATGGTCGCTACACCTAGCACTCTTTCTTTTCCTCTCAGCAGCCAAATTTGAAAAGACATGCGCGCGCGTAGCAGGATCGATAGTGAGTACTCTTTATCGTCGATATGTGCGAGACTCCTTGCAGTTCTTGCTGACCTGGACGGGATTGATGCAGACCTTTCCGTGTCCAGCCTCCCTGGGTACTTTGCTGCTACATTCAGAGGTCTATCCCAGCTTGGCGGGGAAGCAGTCATGGAAGCTTGCTGCGCTCAACGTGCTCTACTGTTGCCTGCCGTTGCTGGTTCAGTGGGTGTCTCAAGGACGTCTGCGCACGGGGATTGAATGGGCAGACAGGTGAGGAGCCATTGCTTTCAATGCTGAAACAGTTTTTGGTCACTTTTATAAAATGCAGCAGAGCATCTCGGCGCATATGTGAGTGCGTGTTGCAGAACAGGAAGATTGAAGTCTACCGTTTGGCTTGGTTGGCCTCTATTCAGAGTCCCTGGTCTTCGCTAAGGCATTGCATCTGCCGACTTGCAACTTTTCTTCTTTGAGCAGCACTCTGCGTGTTGTCCTTTTTTGTTGATTGGCCGTCCTTCAAGAACTAAACGAAATCCATAGACTCAATCTGAAGCTTTCACCCAGGTGTAAATGGTGCGAATCAAGAAATTTGGATGTTGGATAGAACCCCTTCGCCAGTTGACTGCACTGAAAACATTGCTGCCAGAAAAGAGCAGACTGGGATCGACCCTTGTATCCTGATGATGCAGGCGGTTACAACACTTCTGTATGAAAATCTGGAGTTACTTCACCTGGTTGCGACTGACTCTGGAGATGTCGTGGGTTGTCCGTGCCCTGTCTGCTGGAGGCTCCAAGAGCGAGAAGGCGTGCACATGGATTGCACGCAGAGTGAGCGAGGAGAGGAACAAAGCTGCTGATCACCAACTAGACAGGTGAGTACAGAATTGAGACAGGCATACCGGATAGCAGCAGAAAGAGTTCGTTTTTGGGTAGAAGAGTGGTTGTACCCTTTGGAAAGGTTTGCGACGAGACCAGTAATCTTGGTCAAGCTGACCACAAGAGATGGTAACCTGCTTACTTGTCTCGAAGGTACATGTTTGCCGATCCACCTTCCATCTTTTTGCAGTTACGTCCGTGCCGACAACCTCAAGATCGCTCCAAGCTTCGATGACAACACCGTAGACACCGAAGACCTGGATTTCATCTGCGCAGCGAAGACCGTCAAAGACGCTCAGAAGCGGCCGCTGAGTGCCGCACTCATAGCGGCGTGCGTGCACAGCGATTCGGTCAGCGGCATTCGCAAGGAAGACGCGCTCGAGGCGTTGGCACAACTGACCTACCTGAAAAGCCTCGCTCTAGTGCCCGGGGATCAGCTCTTTCTGGCGACTGAGCTTGTGCGCATGTGCCGGGTCACTTTAGAGGAAGATCAGAGCATCGACTACGTTCACAGTCTGGAAATAGGACTTACGGGCCTGGCGAACCTGGCGTTAAGCCACCCAGGTACGCTTTGCTGGTGATTAGGCTGCCCTTGTGCGAACTGCGAACGTTCTTGACTTGAGTCTACAGCTGTTGGTCATTTAAAGACGCCCAAAGCTGGGTTGTTGCTGGCGACTCATGCGTGGAGCACGTCATTAAGCATCCTTTAAAGAAGACACAAAGGGGGCTTCACGGTCAAGGCTTACTCATCACTGTAACGAAAGACTTTTCTCGGGTCGCAATTAGATTCCCATTTCAAGCCGGGGGTTTTTGGAACCCTTGGTCAACTTTGGCAGCCTCTTAGCTTCCTTCTGGACGTGCTGTGCAAACTGGATCAGCGTGACGGGTCTCGAAGAAACCCATCCTCTCCTTCTTGGGACTTTTTCGTCCAAGGGCCTTCTCACAGAATCAAAGCGAGAAGCATCCTCGAAATGATTCAGTGGTTCATCTGTACCCAGCGCAATGGACAGTCGACCGCGCTTCTAGAGGGGAGAGATTGGTTGTTCCGATGACACTTTGGGTAAGTATGCTCACAAAAAGTCCAGAGTCCCAGAGATCTACCGTTCCATAACAGTGGGCATGAATTGTTGCACCGCTATCGCGAGGTTACTGACGCCGACTGGCGGAATAGAAGTAGGTGATCATTCTCTCGTTCTTTTTGTAGGGTGTTGAGTGTCTTCCGAGACTGCAAGGTCCTACGAAGGAAACCCTAAAAGCTCGAAACCCTGAGCTTTTGACATCTGTAATAGCTTCGTCATCCGTGTTGCAGGTATCGGCTCTTTCCTCAAGGGCGAGCGCCTCTTCTCCATCATCGCGGGTCTCGTGAAGCCGACCGTTTCGCTGGGGCACTCCTGCCGGCGATACGCAGAAGAAGAAGCGCTGAACTTCAAGCCGCATTTCAACTCGACCGATCTCGGCTACCAGCGATCAGAGCTCAGCACTGCGCGCAAGAAACACAGAGCTTCAAGTCTCAGTAGCAACCCAGCTAGCAACTCCTCCAGGGACGCCCCATGCCCAGCTATTCACGTCCGCGCTTACTACGTTCCTTGGTCGGCGTCACAGAGATTAAGACTAGCGTGCGCTTCGTTCCGTTTGACGGGCCGCCTATCCGACTTGTTCCACCCCGGAAAGGCCCAATGGAAAGTGGTTGAGCAATTCACGGAAGGGGTGTGGTACCGTTTGCTTACGGCCGCACTGCGCCTAATTAGCGCTCTGAGCTCAGAAGCCGCCAACCATGCGTGGTTGTTAGAGCAAGGCGCGCTGCAAGCCGTGAGGAAAATTCTGCAGTATTTGCCGGCAGACAGGATGCGGAGCGGACACCTAGAGGCGGCGCTGTGCGTCTACCGGCTGTTCGAGAACCCGGCGTAAGGGCACTCTCAACGTCACTCTCCTGTTGTTGCCGTGCTAATGTGAGGCTGCCTGGAGCGTACATAGGATAATCGACATATCTCTGGGATAACCGCCATATTTCTGGAACTTGTTATTTTGGTAAAAGATCAATGGTGCCTGATGACGAGGTGTCGTTGGAAGAAGAACAGGGTTGAAACGTTCTGGTGCGATAACTGTCATCGTTGGGATGTCGCATCTTTACCTGCTTGTTGAATATGCCTTTTAAAGAAGATTCGCTTGGTCTTCGACAAGAGCAGATTCACCCAATCTGAGACCTCTCTCCCCAGTCTTCGACGAAGCTTAAGCTGCCCGACTCACAATATTTGCTTTTTGTTTGACATGTGGCCTTGGCTGACAGTTGGCTTTCTCCGAATCCGCCTTACATTCAAACTTGACTTCCCAAGCAAGTTCCGGCCTGTGCTGTCGTCCTGTAGACCCTCACCACCCCTTTTGCGGGGGGCACTCCCGCTCTGAAGACGTTCGCTTACGAGATTCTCTTCGTTTTTCGAGGGGGTGCCTGCTTCACGGTCCTAGTTCACGGACAACAGCAGAACAATTCGCATTTGCTTCGATTTGAATCCTATTGTCAACACTAAGACTTCCTTGTGCAGGGTGCATGCGATAGCCAGCAGATCGCCCGCTCTGAAAGTGGTCGCACATAAGATATGTCATCGACCTTCGAGAGGACTCCTGGTTGACAGCCATGGATTTTTGTCATGAAGTGCGGCCAACACAGTAAACTTCGCCTTCACTTGTCTTCGAGTCCTGTTGTCAAACGTAAGACTTCCTCGTGCAGAGTGCATGCAGCCATCAGCAAATCGTCAGCGTTGAAGGCGGCCGCTCACGGGATCCTGATCGAGCTTCGAGCCATCGACAGCGACTTGTTTGGCAAGGGGTGGGGGACGCGGATCGGCAGCCAGCTTTACGAAGAGCTGTGTTCCGTCGAGCAAGAGCCTCCAGCGAAAAGCGCCGGAACGGAAGAGCAGAAGAACGGAACGAGACGGCAGCGGTCAAGCAAGACGCAAGGGAAGAGCACGGTCGATGAAGAGAAGAAGACGGATGGCGATTGTGCGGAAGACGAAGTCATGCACGAAGGTGAGCCGTGACCGAGAAAACCGGAAGACAGGGTGCTTGCGTCACTAATGTTGGACGCTGACGATGAGCAGTTTGGTTCGTCGTGGCAATGTCGGTAAAATGCGCAGTGCTACCAAAGGAGATCAATCGGCCGAAACCTGGTGAGGGACGTCAAGGTGATTGAGGGAGACAAGAGGAAGATCCCTTCGCCCAAAAGCTTTGCTTCTGGGTTTTTAAATGTAGGTTCGAAGCACGTACGCGAGTGCCTCGGACCACAACGAGAACGATAGAGTGGCGAGCTCATGGTTGAGGCGGTTTCGAGCAAACGCTTAGAACTTTCGAACGCTTCCTAGTCAACTTGCAACCGAGTCTGAAGATTTCCGTGATCCTATCACCTGCAACACGACGTTTCGTGTAACAAAAGTGCAATCATTGTGACGAACGCTTTTGCCGAACGTTACTTGGCAGTGCGGACTCATTTTCTCAACCGTTGAATGTCCGGGCTCGGAATTATGCTATAATCAAGCAGAGCTCAGCTGAATCAAGTCGTGTGCAGTCTGAATCAGCAATGATCCAGGTTTCAGTGAGTAGCTGTACTCAGAGTTACCCGCCGCTCCTTGATTATATCGTGTGTTCTTATAATATATTCGTTTCGCAGGTGCGAAAAGCGTTCCTGCTGAAGAAGTCAGTGCCACCACGACCTTTCCGCCGGGCAGCAAATCGGAAAAGGAAGCTCTGCAGCGGAAGGCTGACAGACGAAGGGTGGTAAGGGTCGCTTCCTTGATCCCCCATTCTATGACCTGGCAACTAGGAGCCGGATATTGAATCAGATCTCTCCTTTTCGAAATTTGAGTATCCTTGGTGCGTGGAGCATCCCAACATTTCTGCGGGCTCCTCTGCCCGTGCGGTAGAGACGAGCAATTCAGAGTAACCGCACATGTTGAAGAGGCTCAGCACTGTGAGCCGATTGCACGGGCGTTTTTCGACGAATCCTTGACACATGATTTGACACATAGCATGACGATATCGAAAACCCGGACTCCTGTGCAACAGCCGGAGGGATGCCAATTCCTTTGAACCGCCAAATGGGAGTGAATGTGGGAAGCTCCTCGAACAAATCAACCCCGCATTCACTACAATTGAACCTCTGATTGAAAATTGCAAAGTTTCTGCCCGAAGCATGTGATCGGAACCAGAGTACTTTCATCAGTTGAGTTGCAGAAGCCGCTGAACGGATCTGGATTTGTTCATGCAGAGGTGTTCGCGAGAAGGGTGCATTGTGGAGAGGGAGTCCGGAGTGAGGCTCATGGTGTGCGCTGGCTGCAAGCGAGCACGGTACTGCTCAAAAGATTGCCAAAAAGCAGACTTCCACTCGCACAAGCTTGTTTGTAAAGTCAAGTAACATAGAGATACGATGAAAGCAAATGCTAAGTGCGCAAAAATTCGTCAAGGTGGGGTAGCATATTCAGCTACTCAGGATGCAGGTAACTCGGCAACATTGCAATCTATTAAGGATCTCCGGCGATCGAGTCGCAGTACAGTACATGTTTGATAAACGTTAGGGAATCTGAGCGTAGAGCCTGTTTGTACCAGAGGTAATCATGCAATTAAAAGGTCAGGACCGGACATCCCGCGGCAGCCAGGCACCTTTATAGTATATATGAAAGTTTCAGCAGGACGATTAAACGTGGATTCTGCAGGACACCGATCGTCAACTAAATGGACGTCCGATCGCCTGATTACAATTGAGCACAGAGATAGATAGTTTGGCGCGCATTGATAGGATTAGATATATGCACCATGCGAGAAACAAGTAGCTATAGAGCTCTGCCGGTAAGTTGCCTGCCGCGTTCGCATGGGCAAATCCGATCATCAGGCGAAAATAATCCCGGCCATATCCATGCTGCGCCTGGTGCGAATTATTTAGTGGTATGCTACTGCGCCAGCATCGGCATGCACTTGATGTAAGAGCTCGACAGCTCGTACTTCAACAATGAAGAACAGGTTTCGACCAGACTCCCATGTTGCAAAGTCGCACGCTATTGCAATCGGAGTAACACTGTTCAATGCAATCATCCATGCCAGGCCAATGATGCATGGCCGGACACGAATACATGCGCCCAATACAAGACAACCCTCTACAGTAAGCTTTAACTGCAATCGTCTCATCCACATAATACATACTGCAACGTTAAGCTTCTACATGGATAGTCTGCGCCTTCAAAACTTATGTGCAGCCAACTCCTTACACGTGCCTCCAGCGAACGTCCTCGACTTTGCAGCCCGCCATTGACAGTCAGTATCAGATTCGAAAGACAGCACTGCTACAAAGTCTACCGTACGGTACAGAAGAACAAACGTCTTTTCCACGAATCATAGTATAGCCCTTCGAATCTGAGTGAGCGCGCACGCGACATCGTCTACAATCTCGAAGATAGTCATTGGAGACTCTTCTCCAGCTTGGCTGCCACAGCATCGATAAACTCCTCGGTGTTCAGATACTGCTCGCGGGAGATCCTGCAAGGAGAAGCACACGTTTAACTCCCAAACCCTTGGACGGGTCCCTCCTTTGAAGCAGTAGAGACAGTAAAATGCGAATGCAGTCTGTTGAATAAAGGACAACGCATAGCCAAATGATTGACCCAGCTCCACAATCCTGGCGCCTCATAGCCCCGTCAACTGTTTCAAGGACATCGTTAAAACATTCTCGACCATTTCCGAACGCTCCTCAGCAGGTACAGCTACCCCGCATCAAAGGATGCTCGTACTAGCGTCTAGAACGACCCAGAGCAAGCCACGCCGGTGATTCGTTGGGACGTAACCCCGCGAAAGCTTCTTTCATTTGGGGCCGCTCTGCGTTGCAATTCCTTCCCGCCAGATCGACTAGTTTTTTCAATTCCGTCCAATGGCTGCCCCAATGGCTGCCCGATGGCTCTCCCAATCTGATCAGTTCTGGTGTCCTTATGCTCAAGAAAGACTCACATCCACGCCCATGGTAAAATCACCAGATCGTCTATCTGGAACTGGGCAATCCAAGTTGAACGTGACGTCTAAGAGCAGCTTTCATCTCCAGAGCACTTCAGAGAAGAGTCAGTTTTTCGGTTCCGCAAACCAATGATTGACGTCTCAGCAACAAAAACTCGTTCACAGTTTTTCTTGTTCCCTCACGGGGAACAAGAAAGCTTGGAAGCCATTGCCCAACAGCGATACGGCTCAACGAAAGCTGGCGCGGCTTACTTGGGCCCGTGGATGAGCAGCGCGAGGTCCTTCGTCATCTTGCCGTCCTCGACAGTGCCGATGCACGCCGTCTCCAGCTTCTCCGCCCATTCCACCAGAGCCGAGTTGTTGTCCAGCTTGCCCCTGGAAAGAAAGTGCGACACATTTTGATTCTCAACGGGAAGGATAAATACACATGCGTTTGCATCCGCCTTGCGAGTGAACAGGATCCGACGCTCGCCAATGGACGCAGTGGCTCTGCGCTTACGAGTGCACCTTCGATTAAACGGCCAACAAGCAGAAGAGTCTTCTAAAAAGGTTGATCACGCCCGAGTATGCCGCTGTCAAAATCTCGGTCATCACGTGGGACCGCAAACTGATGAACTATCACCAGATCCGCACCACAGAATCTGGATCGCATCTCGTAGGAAGACGGTGTGTGAGACGGATCGAGCAAACTCGTCTTATCGTATCCAAGGAGTGCGAAATCGGAGGTGGGGCCACAGCAAGCGCACAGACGGAGACCCAGCGTCTTACTCTGGTTGGGATATCGAGTGCAAAAATTAAAGGCTTAAAATGCACCATAAAATCTGGACGGTACCCGCAGAGATGCGGATTGTCTGCCTTTGCAATCAGCAGAGAAGTACGAAATCCAACCCAGTAGGTTGTGCTTTTGCACATTCTCGCCAGCTTGCACGAGCCTCATTACTCACCGACTCATACGCGTGAACATGCACACATATTCTCCTCATACAGAGAAGAGACGAGCCCCTACCTGTGGGAGAGTCCCCGAGTCCATGCGAAGATGGACGCGATGCTGTTGGTGCTGGTCTCGCCGCCCTTCTGGTGCACGCGGAAGTGGCGCGTCACAGTCCCGTGCGCGGCCTCCGCCTCAATCGTCTTGCCGTCGGGGCAGACCTGCAAAAGAGCGGACGGGTCAGCAATGCAGCCGGACGTCCGGCGTGTGCGTCCAAACGTTCGTTGCGTCCAGATCGGAGGGATGAGGGGCCTTCAGGGGGGCTGGACTCTTGCGGGTTCACCAGGACGGAGGCCATCAGACTGAGACGACTGTAGAAAGCATTTGAAGGGCCAATATTGTGGGTTTACAGAAACGACGTTCAAAAGGATGAGGAGCCTGAAATCGTTCCTCCTTACTTACAAAACCGCTCTCTGCAATCACCTTCCAAGCAAGCGAAAGACGACAGACGAGCCCCAAAAAGTTTGCACATACCAAGACGGACGTCACGAGGGCGAGCGAGCCGAACTCCTGCGCGAGCTTGTCAAATTGCAAGGAAGAAATCATAAGAAAGTAAACGTGAAGAGGAATCGAAACGATCGGAAAACGGCCCTCACCAGGACGGAGTTCATAAGCCGAAACTATGTGCCAGCACGTCGCACACCGTTGAAAGTTGCCGGCGCGCACGTAACCAAAGACCAGAACCAAGATAAGGAAAGCCAAAATGGACCCAAACGAGAGATAACTGAAGGAATTGCTCACACCAGGACGGAGGTCATGAGGCCGAGCGAGCCAAAACCCTCCACGAGCATGTCGGCTACAAGGAGAAGCGGCCGGCGCATGGGTGACAAAGCAGATAATTGGACATATCGTAAAGCAATGATTACAAAAAGTTGGTAATAAGCACTCACCAGGACAGAGGTCATGAGGCCGAGCGAGCCGAAGCCCTGCGCGAGCATGTCGGACTGCACGTCCCCGTCGTAGTTCTTGCACGCCCACACGTAGCCGCCGTCGTTCTTGATGCACTGCGCCACCATGTCGTCGATCAGCCGGTGCTCGTACCTGCGCAGCCAGGGCTGACGTCAGCAAGTGGTAAGAAGGACGTCAGCGACTGATACAAGAACGAGAGGTGCAGTTCGTGCCTTTACTCAGGCACCAAAACCACCAACTACTGGCGACAAGTTTTAGTGTGGTTGTGCACCAGAGATGACACCATCGGACGAAGATCAAAGCCCTCCGACACAAGTGCAGCATGTCATAAACGGTCGTTTCTAGGAAACCTCGACTGCTCAGTATGCAAGGTGGGATCGCCGCCCATCTTCTCACAGCGAGGATCCCTCAATTCACGATTGTTGGTCGAGCTTTAGATTGGTCAAAAGTAAGAGGTACAGACCCGGTGTTCTCATCCAATTCAGTTTCGAAGCGAGCAAACAAATCCCCCCAGAGCTCTAAATCGTCCTGGACAGGGCTTACGAAAGGCAGGATACTGCACGAAGGACCGAGCTTGGTGCAAATTCTTAGGAGCCGTGCTCAAAATGACAAGCGCGTGCATAGAACGGGTTGCACGCCTTACCAGATGCCGGCGGCCTCAAACTTGTCCTTCCAGTTCTTCTCGTACTCCTCCTCGAACAGGTCCTTGAACCTGGCACACATAACAGATGAGGGCTTTTGAAACCGGCGAACACCACCCCAGCTCGACTTTGAACGCTAGCAAGTATGCTGAAAGAAAAAATAAAATCATGGCCACAAGCGACGGAAAACCAAATTTGTGCGCAATCTCCAAATCCCTCCAAAATCGCCTTGAGAACCCACGTGGCCGAAGATTCTACGCTGCGTTTTGTAGGACTAATATCAGATTCTCAGGTCTTTTTGAGATCACCCTCATAGTGGAGGACTGCAGCTTTCTCATATCACGTCCTCAAAGCTTGGACCCCTTGAACGGAGGGACAACAAGTTGTTTTCGACGGGGTGTTCGATACGTATCAGAAAGGCCAGGAGTCCAATATATAAACGAATTTTCTAGAATTCGCAACCATTGCATCGCAGACTGGCGCTGCAACATGTTGACCCTGCATTTAACGGACCCGAGAAGAGCATCCCAAGCGCGAGAAAAGCATCTGATGTGACGGCTCACCTGCCGTCGTACTTCTTGAGGATGGTGTTCTTGGTGCTCATGTACAGGGGCCACTTCTTGGAGTAGGCCACCGTGAAGGACGACTTGGCAAACGCGCGGATGGACTGCACGGACAGTGGCAGCAATCGGAGAGATGGCCAAAATCTAGGGCGGGCATCAACGGAGGAGACTCTCTCAACGGAGATCTGGTGTGATTGGACTGGATTCCAGGCGGATCAACGGTCGTTATTTCACTTCAACTAATAGGTCTGCAAAAGATGGCTGTGCCGCCATCTGCTCGACTTTCTGCTCCTGCCCGAAGCTGCTTTCCAGACTGCTGCTTCGAGAGACCGGCTGCCGCTCACGGTTTCCTCAACGAAACGCCTTGGAAAAGACACGACTTTTCATTGCGTCCACGTCAGAAATACGGCCTTTTGTAAGCTTCGGGAGCGCCACTTACGTCATCCGTGTTGTACATGGCGAGCGCAACGCCTCCGTCCGACTTGAAGTCGTACACCTCCATCGTGGTGGGAGCCTCCCCGTTCTCGGGCTCTGCAACAACCAACGGTGTGAGGAGGCGACCATACATAGATGTAAGAGTTTTAAAACAGATGCGCAGGCACTCCGGCTACGAGTTTGCTGCAGACGAGCCGTCTGGCTGCCGCGAGGCTGCCCGCTAAGGGAGGTATCAGTTAGTCGCCTCCGTCCTTTTGCCGAGCTGCTTACACCGCGTTTGAAGGCAGTCCGGGCCCCCCGCTCTGAAATCGTCATTAGAAGGGGAATTGCAGGAATCCCTAGTCTCGAAAGTGGAACACGAAGCTTCTGGACATTTAAGTGGCCCACCGTTCTGCACGCTTTTAGTTTGCAAGAAAAACCTCAGCTCAGGTAAGCCTTCACACTTCTAGCCTTGCCTCCTCAACCGCTGCGTCTTAGGGAAAGCCCTGACAATCGAATCGTCAAACCAGAAGTTTGAGATATCCATCTCATAAGTTGGAGAACATACCAAACACGAGCTTCAGCTTCCCCGCCCCCTTGGCGACGTAGTCGGTGGCGCGGTACTGGTCACCAAACGCGTGCCTGCCAATGCAGATGGGCGTCTTCCACCCTGCAGCACAAAGTGCCACCTCATCATCACAACAAGGGGAAATGAAGGAACTTCTTTCAAGATTTAAGACATGGCCCGTGAGCCGTTGCATTACTTCAATCGGAGTCTTTCGGACAACGTGCTGCGAAAAGGCGTAGATTGTTTTGTGCATTTGGGCTGTTATTCCCGTTGACCGACCTAGTCCAAGCACCAAGAATTAGTCCCCAGGTCGCAGACAAAACATCCAACTGCAAGTCTCTTTGCTTCCAAAGCCATGAGGGCTTTCGTTTAGGCTGGACCCTCGACAGTATTGTTCCAAGCAAATCGAGCACCGGAGTATTGCAAGCTCTAAGGACTGCACTCACCAGGGATGAGCCGTGGCACGTTCTTACAGATGATGGGCTCACGGAAGACTGCACACACAAATGGTGACCCTGGATATCAGACTTCAGCACTAGTAAGCAGACGAAGTTTCCTTATCTTCAAAGACAAACAGCGAGCAATATACATTAGAAGCGGTAGGAAACTCGAGTTAACTGCTTGGCAACACCTCACAACCGGCGAGCCATTCCAAAGCATAAGCTTCAAAGAGGACGAGGCCCAATCTTGGCTGACCTTGGCTGCCACCGACCAAGGACGATGTGATAAAACATGACCAGGTAACTTTTGACCAGGCTGCGACAGAGTTTGTTCGAATCTCTGGAACCTACCCGTTCCGTTCAGGATGTTCCTGATGGTTCCGTTGGGGCTCCTCCACATCTGCTTCAGCTTGAACTCCTTAACGCGGCCCTCGTCGGGGGTGATGGTGGCGCACTTGATCGCCACATTGTACCTGAAAGAACACGGAGGCTCTCCACTTAACCCATATTGGCGACAGAGGCTAGTCAAAGATCTGGCAAATCCGTTATGGATTTGACGGCCAGAGTAGTGCTTTGAAGCTTTTCAAATCTCTACCAAAGGCCCTAGCATGATTTCTTCCAAGCCTGACAAATCAATCGGGCTTGCTACCATGTAGATTTGTGATTGACTGCCTGTGAGAAGGTTGATGACAGTTGACGAGAGTGCATGCTGAAAACTGCAAAGCAGTGGACGCTAATCATTGTTTTCAAGCAGCACGCAAATGCATGTGAAAGCAGGATGCGAGGAGAGATTCAAAAGCCACAGCGGATTTTAGAAGTAACTTGTGGTGCTTGCTCAAGCTCCTCATGAGTGAAGGAATCCAACTTATATTTGATACAAAGCATTGTGAAGTCGACTAGCTTCTGTGTTCTGACATCGATGTAACCCAACAGACCTGGAGAGCAGCACAATTCGACCGCATCTTAAAGCAACCTCAAACGATGTGCAACTCTCTCAATCTCCTGATAACACAGTAACACTCACTTCTGGGTGGCCTCAGCCGCATCATGGGTTACTTTGTCGTCCGTCGCATCACGGTGCTCAACTCCCAAGTCAAAGTACTTGATGTCCAGGTCCAGGAAAGGGAAGATGAGCTGCAGCAATAACATCACATTTCACTAAGCCTGCGGCATACTTTCAATATAGAATCGTAAACTTGGGTGCAAGTGGTGCTGCTCGCAGGGCTACGACACAGCATAACAGCGTACAGTCGGATTTGTTGGCTCGCTTTGAAGATGTTAGGCAGCACCTGATTGCAATCCCCGTTGGCCTGCAACTTTGGCATGCAAGCAAGGACTAAGGCAAAACCTGGACAAAGCAAAGTGCGCGATAAAACGAGAACATTCAACGGTCTGAAGCTCCAACAATGCTGACGATTCTGACACAAGGCGCACTAGCAGCCAGAATCAATCAGTGACAAAGGACATGGAGGTGGATGCGCAGCAGACAATACTTTGATACCAACAACTCTGCAACTTGACTGTGAGCACTTACCTTGTCCTTGATCATCTGCCAGATGATTCTTGTCATCTCATCCCTGCACAATCGAGTGCGCATATAAACAAACTTGCCTTTCTGTTCCAACTTTCAAAAAACAGTACGCGCTTTCAAGTAGGAATTTTGAACTTGCACACTTCTCAGAAAGGCCACTCAACCTGAGTCAGAAGGTTGGAAACACCATCCACATCACAGTTTTGAGTACAGAATTATTGGAGGAATCCAGTGGTCAATTGACGCAGATTGTTGGGAGACCCAAACTATTCTCATTGATCTGTGCCAAAGGAGCGTCCATGAGGTGATCCCCAGTGTGACCTGATTGCTGTCCTGATTGCTGAACTGCAAGGCAGGTACAGCTCTAACAGCAACCCCATTTAACGCCCTTATAGCAGTTCCCAAGCTAAGAGCAGATCGGTGCTCTTCTTTTGATAGCACATGCAGAAACGCCACCAGATTCCCATGGCCATCATTGCCGACTTGCTTCTTGTATATTGACCTGGTGGCAACATGCACTAATGCTCAACCAAAGGTGGCAATGCAGACTGCAAAGCAATGTTCTTCAATGCCATCCTAATGAATCTAACAGTACATAGTCCGATGCGATAAGTGTACAGGAAATATTCCTCTGGATGCCAGGATATGATAATACCACAATTGCAATCTTCCAATTGACAACCATACTGGCTGTCCAAACAGAAACAGTTAGCAATTGGCAACGAACGCCACCAGTCTCACCCGTCCATTTCCACCACCGGGTTCTCCACCTTAATCTTTGTAACGGCCATGCTTGCTTGCTGAGAAGCTTCCCGCTTCTGGAGGAAGAAGGACGGAGCTGCACGGATAGGACTGGGTAGCGGAGCTCCAAAGAAAGCTCCTTGGCTGGCGAACCCCTTGCACAACGCCTTCCGAGTCGAATCGTGAGCAATTCGCGAAGTTGCCAAGGCAATTGTGAGGTGGCGCAGGGTGATGGCAGAGCTCGCGACAGCGGCACAGCCCATCCGAGGATGTCCAGCAATCCTTGAAGGACCAGCAGGGGGCGCCTCTAAGTCTGATACAGGAAGAAGCGTG
>DF237150.1:0-45081 GCA_000708835.1 Klebsormidium nitens | reverse complement strand
GTGACTGCCCGCACTCGCACAACGCAATGCCCGCCACCATCGGATGCGGCAAACCAAGCCAAATCCGCAAAGCCGTCCGGAAGCACTCGTCCTCAATCGTCAGTGCCTGAAACAAAGGAGCCGCAGACAGCCAAGCTGCCGCCCCCGGCCCTGTCTCACTCGGGTGTGCTTGGCCACCCGTGCAAGCCTGAACGATGATATGCACAGCTTTCAAACTAGAATGTTGACGCGATCGTCAGGCTAGTATTGGAGTGAGGATATTCGATTAGCTTTTGGCCGTCGAATGGATATGGTATCCGACGATTTTACGTCTGCCAACTGGCACTGGTCAAGATCGAAGACAACAGATCACATCGGACGGCAATGATTACTTTGCATTCGCGCCAGTTTCTCAAAAAGATCAATGACAAAAGCCTGACTCGTACTCGGACTCGGAGTGAGCAGGTGGGTCCTGCAGCCAGTGGTGTCTGTGCTAGCGAAGGAGCAGGTGAGCAGGTCAGTACTGGCTGATTGCTCGCTGATTGGTGGCCTGCGTTTTGGATGTCTAATACCTAGGTACTCCCCTCAAGAGTCAAATCAGCGGAGAAGGACGCCCACGTTTGCCTTTGCCATTGGGTTTTGCCGTGTGGCCGCTTCATAAAAACGTCCCAAGCAGCTATGCGAGTGCGTGACCAAGTTGCTGCAGCCATAAGAAGGCTATTGCAAGAGAAAGTGCGCAAAGCCCCAGGCCAAAGGCTGCTGTGTATCTAAAAGTTGCCGGGGAGCTGTGCGCGAAGTGTTCTTGTGCAATACAAAATGGAAGTCAACAAACAACTGAAAGCAGATTTTGAGTTCCCAAGCCCAGCACTGTCCTGTTTGTTGCCCTACTTTGCAAAAGACCTGCGCACACTTTTGACAGTCTGCTGTGTTTCACGCGAATGGAAGGAAGCTGCGACAACAGACCCCAGTCTGTGGACAGAAATCTGCATTCCTCAGGGCCTGAAGACAAAGATCACGGATGAGAAATTAGCAACTGTTCTGGACAACCTGAACGGTCAGGGCCTGGTCAGCATTGACATCTCATGTTGCCGGCTTTTGACTGATCACTCTGTTCACAATATTGTGTCAAGTTTGAAGGACGTTCCAGAATTTGTGAATATCAGCGAGTGTGGGCCTTTCACATGGAGAAGTGTCATTCCACTGGCCCAACACATGCTCAAGCTACTTCGGACGAAGAAAGCAGGCGCGACTTGTGGTGGTAAGCTCTTGACCAATTGTCTCCAGCAAACCATGTCTAATCGTGCCTCAGTTTGCTTTGCTTTCACTTTGTAGTCAACATGTTGTAATTAGCTGGGTGTCACCGACTTCAACAAGTGCGGCCTTGTATTCAGCATCTGATCAGCGCCCTCTACAGTCCGCAGCCACCATGTGACTTGAGTCTTTGTTTGTGAGGAAGTCCAGGAACCACTGCGGTGCCCAGTTCCTTCACCCGCACTCTCAGCAATGGAACCTCTTCCTTCACCCACACTTACCGACTCTCTTCCTTGTCGATTGCACTGCAATCTGGCAAAATCAGGAGCGCTGGACCAAGATTTAGCCAGAAGAAGACATCTGAGTGGAATTCAATCGAACAACCACGCCGCTCCTTGCTTTGCGTTTCCCCCTACTGACAGGCACTCTGACCCTGCTACAGGTGTTTTGCCCCACTATGTTCTGCACCTAAATGGTGTCGAATGGCTGGAGTGTCCTCTGGATCTGTTCAAAGAGTGCTTTGAGAACACGCCCCTCCAAGATGACCTCGACGATGCAAGCATCTGCCCTTCGTGCCATATGGTGGAGGAGACGCATGAGTGCAGTTTTTGCCAAGAGGTGCTCGGGCCCGAAGGGGTTTGTTGGTGGAAGACGGTGAGTAAACAACGTGGATGGCTTTGACTTATTTGGGGCATGCTATGTGAGCTTCACAGAATTTCAGCTCCGTTCCAATCAAGCTGATAAGAGTCAGATTAGGTATATGCCCTAATAAATTCTGGCCGTTGGAGCGCATGTTAAGCTTTGCAGCTGATCTTCCTAATCATCATCAAGTATGGAGCGACACGAACGAAATCCAAACTAGGCATTTCCGTAGAAGGAAAAGCCAATCCTCTCTGCTAACTTATGGGCATCAAAACCCAAACCAGTGTTCTTTCTTTATTCTTAATGTACTCCACAAGTTACTAATGATTAATTCTTTCCTGGCCCTGGGGAAATGGTCTTTGAATGTTTAGTAGGACAACGTATGCCATGCCAGATGCGCAAGAACCATAAGTCGGGTGGTTGTGTGGCACTTCACCTTCTTTCTGTGGGCCCTAATCATCGGGTTTCTAACCTGTCCCCAACATGGAGTCCCCCAACAATTAGAAGTTTTATCTCATTTATGCAGAAGCTGTGTGGCGCCTGCCAGGGGGTAGGCTGCGAAGAGCATTTTGATGGGCAAGGTCCTCCTTGCTTCCATGGGCTGTGCCAAGACTGCAGCAACAAACTGTAAGTACCCCCAGCCCAACAGCTGTGCTTTACGTCTCTAGTTCAATATAAGCTCTGAGGAACCGACTCTTGGCAGTATGTGTCCTTTCTACTACTGATTCCAATGAATGCTCTCAATTGGCGAAGTGGGGACGTGAACCGGGCACGAAACTGGTCAGCATGGGACTATGCCCAGGCTCCAAGCCTGCGCAGCGTTCTCAAAGGCATGAGTCCGACGACCAAAGGAACGCTCTCTGTCGTATTTGAGATGAGAGACCGGCCTCACAATTTGTTGCAATTGCGACGAGTCGAGTGTCTCTCAAATTTGCTGACAATGCTTGATTGGTAAAGAAAGGGTTACCTTTGGACCTCCTCCTAATCAATTCTTCGTTTCACAGCAAAGATTTCTGTTTCCCTTTCATCTGATAACGTCTGGTTCGACCGTCACCGGTCAAGAATTCAAGTCACCGACGCGGAGAGAAGTGGTCCGTGCTTGATTGGAAATTACGATTTGTACATTCTTACTCAAGCCTTGGCTGCGGTGGCATACTTGGAGTCAACCTTTGAAAGCAGAGTTGCTCTTCGTCTGGTCCAGCAGCCGGCTCAGAGGAGATAAGCTGGAGTTTCGACCTGTGTTTTCCACCAACTTAGATCACCCTCCCCTTGTTCCCTACAGGCCTCTTACGTGCGGAGAGTGTGGGGCTCAAGTATGCCCCCAATGCGATGCGTCGCGGCATGAGCCATGCGTCTACTGCGAAAAGCCAGTCTGTGACCGCTGCCGATTCTTCAACACTCTCTGCCCCTGCAAGTACGAAGAGATGACGCTGGACGAGTTTCGAAGCAAGGACTTTCAGGCGATCTGCACCAGCTGCCTAGATGTAAGATCAGCTGGCTCATGCACTCTGATCGTCAAAAGTGCTTCAGAGAATATCATCGAGAGCGGTCATGTGATGGTTAGTGGGTCCTGATTTGCAAGCTCATGTCAGTAACGTTGGAAAAGAATGCGCCTCTTGAAAGACGCTGTTGGATACTTCTGCAGAACAACAGTCTCGAAGCAAGTGCAACCGCTTTCTTGTAGTAACCTTTTAGTACGTCCACCTTGCATGCTTTGTTAGAGATGGCTGCCCGTTCACAACCTGAGAAGAAGCAGTCCCTGTATCTTTTCAGGGGATCTTCCAGTATCTCAGTTGAGTTTTGGCCATTGATACCCTCTTCTTAACGTGCCCTTAACGTGCCCTTAATTTAAACGGAATGGACTTTCACCTGAATCACCGGCAAGGTTGGGATGCGGGACGTCTATAGCAGATCGATCTTATGATACCTTTATTTCGGATTTAGCCAAAGCGAAACGAAGCGAACCTTCAAAACTGACTTCTGGCAGGAGGAGCCGCAAGAATCGGAGCTTCCCCAAGAAAGAAGCTCCTCGGCTCGATCCAAGAATAAGGACAACGTTCCGTCTCCACTGTGCATCCCGTGCCTCCTCAAGACGTACAATGGTGACAATCAGACGGACGAGAGGAGTGTTGTAATGGGGCTTAGAATCTTGGGGGATAAGGTGAAGGAATTGTCCCGTTTGCTTACCCTCTAACAGCGGCGAAGGCCACAGATCCCACTGAAATCAATTAAATGTCAAAGTGGCAACCGAACGTCTGACATCTCTTGCCCGAAACTGGGCTCCGATGGTTAGCAAACTAGCAAACTCAAAGGAATAGCCTGAAACATATGAATCAGACAGTTTTTGTGGCTGTTGCCAAAAGCTCCCTTGTCGAAATAATCGCGCATTCCTGTTGCCGAAATCATTTGCTGGATGCTTGCTGGTTAGCTTCGATTTGAAACCTTATTAACAAACGGGGTGCTTGGCTCGACGCGTATGCCATGTCCAGTTTCGCGCTATCCTGAGAAGTCGCTGGAGAACATTCGCCAGTATCCCCGCATAATTGCCAGTTTCCAGCATAGTTGCTTCTCCGAATTAGGAATTCAGCAACGTTGACGGTGGTGGATTCTCTGTGAAACTAAATAAGCCTGAACGGGGTACATGCAAGTGCCTAGCATTGCTGAATGCATATAACTGACGACAGCATGCAGGACAATTTTGCTAGCTTCGAGCGGTCCGTTGCATTCTATGACAGGCAAAGCTATTTACAGACGAGTGATTGATTTCCCTACACATGTGCGCGAACGCGCATGAGATCAGATGTTGGCCTAAATGATTCACATTCGGAAAGGAAGTTCGCACTAGTCATGCTGATTTGGATAACGTCTGTCATATCAATGAGCAGAGACTGAGACGGCTAACGGGATTGTAACTACTGTCACCGGAATTGTTCAAGTTGTTCGGATGATGGACCGAAGGCGTCCAAAGCATGTAATTGTTGGCCGCCATGATGAAGCTCAGGCCGCTACCACCTCGACATATCATAGAAGGTACTTCTTCAGGGCATGGTCAACTAGCCGTATACACAAGATATAAACCTCAACGTACGTATGCTCGCCTTTTGACACGCACTTCTCGGCGGGGTGAAACTCTTGATATCGCTTTGCTCTCCTCAGAAAGCTGCGATGCTTGGCCATGATAGACTTGTCAACTCCTCCTCCGATCTCGTGGCCACGCTGATTCTAGGATCTCAAAGATATTACCATCTTTGATGTCAATCTTCCATCTACCTGTCACTGGTGACAGTTTTTGTACAATTTCCAGTGAAGGTATGATAAGATTTCCCCTCCGACTAACCCTTGGCGCCGTCTCTCGTAAGAATTCGTGTGCAATATCTCCATCTTCATCTTGCCGTAAAAGTTGCGCATACCAATTCAGTCCCTGCAAAATGTTTCTCTGGTTGAGATTGAACAATCAACTTGAGCAGATTCGTGAGGCTTAGTAAGTAACTCAATGAAACGTGCACCTCCTCCAATGTTGTGTCTTCTCCTTTCTCTATACTCCTGGAAAACTTGGACCAATTATGGATGTACATGAGAACAGAAAGAAACCGCTCAAAAGCAATGGAAACAATCAGGGGGCAATACAAGTCAGGTACTCCACACCCATGTAGGAAAAGTTAGTTCACGAGCTTCCGTGGTGCAAGTGCAGCTGATCTGCTAGACAGACCATTGCTAACAAATCATCTTCTACAATTGATTGCAGCATTTTCTTGGCAAGCAAGGGCGACAAACAAGACCAACAGACATGTTGGATTGTAGCACTGCGACAAGAACAACTCAAATGTTTGTCAAACCTCTCACGTCAATTTGAGTATATTGGTGACTTTCTGGAAAGTCTGAACAACATTTAGGAAATTCCGGCATGACTGCCGAAGATGAAAAAGTACTTTGTATAAAACCGACTTCTCTCTACAATTGTGTCCCTTAAAAAGTACCTGGGCACTCAAACCCGCCAAGATGGGTTTCCCTCGATCATTTGTCCAAGTGTGTATCGTTTCCTGCTTTCTCAGTCCTTATGCACCTCCACATCATATGCTCTCATCAGTGAAAACCTTCGATTCTTCTGATTTAGGGTTTGCCAGCATAATCTGCTTACCTGAATCCCCCCATCTGTCAACACCCCCTGCACCACGGGCTGCTGCCCTCCTTTTGCAGGAACTGCCCTCTTCACGCTAAATCCTTGCCTGACACCTCCGCCAAATCCAATGGAAGGGCCACTGGAATCTTCCTCTGCATCTTCCCTTTCATCTTCTTGAGCCGGCTTGCTGAAGAAATCCTTGAATCGCTTAAAAAAGCCAGCCATTGTGAAGAGCTTTTCTGAATTTCTTGTTGAGACAAGTCACAGCCCAAGCGGAGCTGCACTTTGCCCGCAGAATTTCACTGCTCCTCTGTCCGCTGCCTTGCACATAGGATTACTCAGCAGCACCAATCAAATGTGGCAGCACTCACTACGGGATCCAAAGCCCATCAACAGAACAATGCTCATTGGCCCACAACTGGCTAAAGAATGGTGGAAGCAGATCAAATCACAATCGCACTGCAAGCCGCAGCTACTGCTTGCTTCGAGGTTTTCTGGCGTGCAATGATATGAACAGGAAACCGTATCTACAGGAAGCCGCCCCTCACTTCCTGCACCTCGTCTCTCGCCCTTCAAGGTGAACACTGAACAAGGTGAACCATCTCCTGAAACTTGAAAGCTACGTACATATGTACATATCATGCAGCGAATGCAGCGATTCCCTGCTGCAGAGCTCTTAACACCAGTCTATGATTGGCGAACGCCGAAGATCGAACTGGCTTCGCTGGTGTCAAGATTCCGAATCTTGGCCTGGCCCTCCATGTGCCTCCATGCACAAACTCTTTCGAGTAGGCCAGTCGGCTGGGCCCCATGCAATTCAATGCAATTCAATGCAGCTCGGCGCTGCCTGCGCCATGGCATGTCTGAGAAAGAGGGGCAGAGACGGCAGAGGCCCCCCTTAGCCCCAAGAGGCAGCTTGGGGGTTCTGAGCACGGGTTGCAAGTTGTTCCAGGTCTGGCTACCTGTGTTGGGCTAGAAAGTCCCTGACTGATCACCTTGTAAAGGCAACCTCGTGCGCCGTAAGTGCAGCTCCTAGAGATGCGGTTCCATCGAGGTCGCGGCGGCGGGCGGCCCGCCCGGCCACCCCGCCGGGGACCCCCAGGAGAGTATGTACTTGACCACTCTCTTGTGCCAAGGTTAGAGCAGTACTCACTCACCAATGATATCAACGATCTGGATGAAGTCACAAATCATTTGCGGGCGACCAACAGGGAGTATCAGCGGCAGAAGCTCGGTCCCTTTCGGAAGATGGTGGCAAAAGCGGTAACGGTGGTGAGGCGGCGGGCGTCTGAGGCAGAGCAGCAGGAGCGAAACCTCCGCAGGTGAATGGTGATTCATGGCTGGTGATGGATTCAACTCTCGTTTGATTAAAAGTGGACCAATTGTCCTGCGGTTTGACTTAAATTTCAGCCGCTGGCTTGAATTTTGCTGCAGTGCATTTTGCCAGTCATCGGGTGTTCTTTAATTGAAAATCTTACCTGCACCTGTGGTTGTGGTGTAAAGTTTTAGTGTTAGGGTTTGCTGTCAATCTTGTGGTGGTGGTATAAAGTTTCAAGTTTAGGGTTTGCTGTCAAAGTTGAAGTAAGTCATTTTCATCAAATATTTTTAAAGGAAGTATTCGGCAAGATGGATGATAACAGACTTTTCAGATTGAAAGACTGATCTGAACCTGGGGTGAGCGCAGTCTTAATTGTGGTGCAATAAGACAGGAAAACTTGCAATTGAATGTTGTAACACACACTTGATGAGAAGCGCCAATTTCCCATCTCCATCCTGTTCGTTTGTAGAAGTAGGTATTCGGCAGATTGCTGAGCACCCTGAGAGATATCGGTTAAACTTTGTGCATGAGACGTTTCGAGGCACCGTATGTTTCTTGGTTGATTGCGATGCAGCTTCGCGACGGGCTATGAAGCATTTTTTGGTTGAGCCTTCTTCAACTAGATTGCACAGGTGGTGTGACAGAAGGTTCCAGCTTGTGTGCAACAAGGCATTGCTCAAGCGATTTCTGTTTTCTCGAACGCTGTGGTTGGTGAGGTCAAGATGTTTTGGGAGTTGGAGCCACAGTGCATCACTGTTGGTTAATACAAGTCACTTTATACAAGCAATTGACCTAGGGCAGACTCATTATGGCATATGGTTCCAGCATTGCGATGTCAAAGTCCTCATATTTAAGGATCATTTTTCTGCTTTGTTCTTGGCCCCAATCCCGTCCTTTTTGTTGAAGACATTTGAGGGGTCGATTGAGGCCCATGGTACAAAGGACTGTTCATTGTACGGTTGGCCACGCGGTTCAGGAAAAGGGGCACCATCTGTAAGTACTTTCTTTTCAGTGGTTTCAGGCTCACTTAGAGGAGTCTGTCATGAGTCACTCATGGCACCAGCTCTTTTCTCAGGCTTGAGCGAAGGCACGTCTCTCGTGCTTCCGGTGGGCCTGGGAGCGATGATGTCAGCGACGAGGACAGCGAAGATGCTGAGGGTTCAGACGGAAGCGAGGGCTCAGACTCGGACGAAAAGGAGCTTGCCTTTGAGGGCTGGGAGGAGGAAAGGCAAGGCCACAATCACCTGAACTCCTCTCTCAGGGGGTTTTATGATTCGCCGAGAGAGGGTGCCGAAGATGGAACGGGGGGGCAAAGCGGAGTGCAAAGAGAGGGGGCCACAGAGCAGGAAGAGGGTGCGAATAGGTCGGCGCCTCCAGCAGAGACGAGCGGCAGGGGTGTGAATGAGCGGGCCGTAGGGAATGTCAGTAAAGCGGGGGGAAAGAGAAAGAGGGACGAGAAAGATGTTGTTGGGGCAGGGACGGATGCAAGTGCAGGAGCGAGGGGAGGTTCAGAAAACGGGGTTAGTGAGGGTTTGCATAACCTAGATTCGGCCGGGGTCTCTGCTGAGATGCCAGGGGGGGGAGGTTTGGGAAGACCAGCAGCGGGCCAGCAAAATGACGCAGGCGGTTTACCAAACCTGGTCGAAAACGGGCATCGGCCGGCTGCGGGTAATCAGAGGCTGCCACCTGGCGCTCGCGGGAGTGCGCAAAAGACTCCAAATGGAAGCAACCTGAGGAGGGGCAGAAAGTTCGTTAGAGGGGCTTCACAGGCAGGGGCCAGAGGTGGGACCAATTTGGGGGAGGCACGGCCGGCAGGGGAGGAGGGGGAGGCGCCGCTGGGGGCATCGCAACCAAAATGCGTGTGGTTCAAGGACCTGGGGGGCATTGAGGGGACGCTGGACGCGATACGGGAGCTGATTCTGTAAGTGCTTCCACGTCTCTCTTGCCTTCTTTGGTCTGTTGCGTGTCTTTTCCAGCTTGAAACCTGTACGGCATGGGATCCTGGGTCGTAATGAAGAGTGGGCTCTTCTGGGTCTTCCTTTACTATCATTTAGTGCATCTCGAGCTCCGTCGTTGTTCGAATTTTGTGGATTGTGGAGGAACGGCTCGAGCATTTCAATCAATCAAAGGTAGCCTGGAACTCTGAGCACCTTCGAGAGCTGTGCTCTCGCCTGCGGAATCCTGTACAGAAGCGCTCGTGCTTATCCCCAATGGTGTAGGGCATTGATAATCGATTCAAACGAGGGCGAAGCTGTGGGTGTGATCATTATCGGAAGACTGGTCTTCTGCAAGGCCAGTTGATTGCAGTATGAGCACTGATGCCCACTGTAAAACTCGGCGTGCTAGGCTGATCCCTTGGAATTAGAAGTGCGCAGAAATGCTTGAGAGCTGCACGGTATGCATCAGGTAGTATTGACAATGACAGACTCGCACGATGGCTCCAAACGCAAGTGCCCGAACTTGGACCTCTTCGAGCTAAGCAACTGTATTGACATTTGGACAGTTTCTTCTGTCATTGTGGCCAAAGGTGGTTGTATATCTGGTTGGAAGGACGGTTTTCGTAAGCATGGAGCCATTAAAAGGCGTTTGTCTTTGCCAGTGCTTGTCTCGTCATGCTCGAGTTATCGTACTTCGTTTCATGCGATGGCCGTCTCCATTGCCCAGACGCGAAAGCTCGTTTCAACCACAAGGTGCACTTAAAAACCTGGACCCAAAACTCGAGACTGGTCTTGATGTGAGGGATGTTATGAAGTGTAGCAAACCAATGTCATCTTTCTGGTCACCTGTATTGGTTGATCCGACGACGTAAACGACGACATTGTGAATCTCTTTCCGCCTGGGGGCGGAGGGTCTGGCCTTCTTTGTTATGAGCACCTCCTTGTCTGCTTGGCAAGTGGAGGCGGAGCCTTCTCGCAAGTAAAGGACTGGCTTGCATTGTGTTTAAGGACATGTGATCATGTCGACATACTCATGGCCAGTTTGCACGCGTTTGTTGTGACTTGAATCTACTTCCACTGGACTTTACATGCCCTTTCAAGCATTCCATAGTTCTGCTGAGATAGGCACACTGGCAATGGTGACGCCTTACATGGCCTCAGGAGGCCAGTCAGGCAATTCAAAGATACAGAGCCAGAGACAGCACACCGATTTTCACTCTGCTGGATGACAAAGAACAGGCCACCACACGTGTGCTTTGTGACAAAATACCAGAGTTTATTTATCGGTCAGAGCCTTTCCTAAGACCATTCTGCTGAAGAGAGCCAAAGGTTGATTGCGAAGGGCGGCAGTGATGACACATGAATTGGCCCTACCAGGACCAGAATGTGAGTCCCAAGAAAGCTGCCTCGCCGTATTTCTGCTTCAGGGCCAGTACGACAGATCACGTCCTTTTACTTCCAGCCAATCTTTCCTGTCACAGGCTTTTCGCCCAGCGTTTTCTCCCAACGAGAATGGCAGTTGAATTCTCGACGAAAGTCCGTACAGGGTCACAACGTTGGTTTTGCCGGCTTCACTAGAGCCTCCGAGTAGTCCGGTAAGAAGAGCGTAACTCATCACGATGACCGCTTCTGATCCACCTCGAAAGTTAAAGAACTCACTTTTTTTCTGAGGTGTCTTCCTCTTCCAATGTATTGCGCATCCTTCAAGCCGCCATCAAATTTCCAGGGACTTCGGAATTTCGTCCCTCAGGTCTAACATCTACCCGGTTCTGAATTTCAGGTACCCTTTAGCCCACCCCGAAGTCTACGACCACCTTCGGGTGCAACCCCCCCGTGGCGTCCTGCTTCACGGCCCCCCCGGTTGCGGCAAAACCATGCTTGCGCACGCAATTGCCAACGAGACCGGCGTCCGGTTTCTGAGCATCTCCGCGCCCGAGGTAGTGTCCGGAATGTCGGGCGAGTCCGAGGCGAAGATTCGGACGCTGTTCCAGGACGCGGAGCGGATGGCGCCTGCGCTGATTTTCATCGATGAGATCGATGCAATCACGCCGAAACGGGAAACGGCTCAGGTGATTTACTTGCCAGCTTCTTCTCGGGACGAGTAAATCGAGTGATAAGCTGTGGAAGATGGATCATCGGGTTGGATCGATGTTCGTTGCTTCGACAAGCCGACGTAGCTAAGGCGCCAATCGCATCTACTCGGATCATCAGTCGAGAAGACAGTCTGCCGGGTTTGGACTGTCGCTTTACACCTCATCTTCCTCTAATTAGTGACTCGTGCAGCAATCTGCCCGAATCATTGTCGACCAAGTGCGTCTTCAACCAGTCTCCAAGTCTCCAAGTTTATCCTTCATCGACTCGGCAGAACTCCGGCCGTTTTTGAAGGAATTAACAGAGTGCTTTGCTCGGTTTGCAGAGGGAGATGGAGCGGCGAATTGTGGCTCAGCTTCTGACCTGCATGGACGCCCTCAACGAGCCGCACGCATCCCCCGACACCTCTCCGCCGTCCGATCCCGGGGAGCCCGCTTCCGAGCCGTCCGATACCCCCAGGAAGGGCCACGTGATCGTGATCGGGGCAACCAACCGGCCGGACTCGCTCGACCCGGCACTCAGGCGAGCCGGCCGTTTTGACCGGGAGATCGGCCTGGGGATTCCGGATGAGGAAGCGCGCGTGAGGATTATAAAAGTGATCGCGGGGAAACTGCGGCTTCAGGGAGACTTCGACTTCAAGAAGATTGCGAAGAAGACGCCCGGGTTTGTGGGGGCTGATCTGCAGGCGCTGACGACGGAGGCGGCGGCGGTGGCTGTGAAACGGATCTTCGCTGGGCTGGGCCAAGAGCAGAGTGACGGTGTAGACGGGGAAATGACGTCAGCCAAGGGGGAGGAAATAGTGAAAGGAGAAGGTCTGGAAGTCGGAGGAGCGGAAGGGACGGGAGCGCCTGCAAACGAGGGAACGCTAGAAGTTCGAGAGGCCGACTTAGCGGGTGCTGGTCAGGCGGAGTCTCTAGGGGTTGCGGAAACGAAACCCGCCATCTCCGAAGGAAACGCAGGAATCCTGGCCGATGCTTCAGTCTCCGTCCCAAGCACCAGGTCCCAAGAACCGAACAATCTCTCACAACCTACCAGCATGCAGATAGAAGACGCCGCCCTTCCATCCCAGCCATTTCCGCAACCCTCTCTAGTTCCGCTCCAACCCCACCCTCCAACCATTTCCCAAACAACAACGCCCGCCGATGTGCCCCCTGAAACCGCAACTTTTCTCCCGCTCCACGAGCGCTCCGATTGGCTGTCCCCGTTCACACCGGCGCAGCTGGCGACCCTGAGCATAACGATGCCCGACTTCGAGGCCGCCATTCCGCGGGTGCAGCCGTCCTCCAAGCGGGAGGGGTTCGCGACCATCCCGGACGTGACGTGGGCTGACGTCGGCTCGCTGGACGAGATCAAGGAGGAGCTCGAGTACGCGGTCGCGCTGCCCATCAAGTGCCCCGAGCAGTTCCAGGTGAGACGTCAGTCTGGTAATATGACATGAAATGGCGTTCTGTCTTTCAAGGATATGACAGCTTTAGGTTCTCTTTTGCATGCACACGCTGCCATTGCGAAACCTGTGAACCCAGTGCTCCGAGTGCGTTCCTCGTCGTGAAGAATCCGACCACCAAAGAATTGGTATGGGAATGGGAAGGACCTTTCGCCTCAGAGGCCTCCCTTGCTTTGTAAGCTCCTCTGTTATCCGCCCCTCTCGGGTTTTTTTGCGAGCAATTCGTTCGCGCATTGTGTCCGCTTCTGCAGGCTATGGGGCTTCCACTAGCGACAGGTGTCCTGCTGTATGGCCCACCAGGGTGCGGGAAGACGCTGGTTGCCAAGGCCATCGCGAACGATGCGGGGGCAAATTTTATCTCCATCAAGGTATGGAGCAGTCAGCCAGTCAACCTGGTCGTGGTAGCCATGGGAACTCTGCTTTTACTGCGTCTATGAGTTTAGGCTTGAGTTTGTTCAAGCCGCTCCTCAGTTGCGGCGCTGGATCTGAAGGCGAGTCGATGTCGATGTCAGGACCTTCCGTTTCGCTGGCTGCTGGTCTCTTAACTGGATCCGTAAGCACTTGAGACGTGCCAATTCTCCTTTGCGTTGGCCTGCTTCAATGAAGTTTTCAAGCCCCGCTGATTCACTTACTTCTCCCCAGTGCCTAATTTGCTGAAGCGAGGGTGCCAAGGACAGAACCCGCATGGCCTCTCGTCTTTGACGTCTCCTGGTTCTTAGGCGATCTTTCTGTCCGTTGCTGTCACCAACTCTCATCGTACAAGGCTCCTCTGAAGTGTTACGCTTTGCCTATTTTTTCGCTGAAGTCAGGAAAGAGTAAACTCCGGCATGGCCCCGAAAGTACCTGGGCGAGAGGCGAGCAGCGGTTTCTTCTTGTTTGCTGACGTCATCTCGCTCTTTTCAAGCCCTCATAGGCAGCATTCTTTGCTGACGTCACTCCCGTTGCGTGTGGGCCCGAGCTGCTGATCCAGTACGTGGGCGAGAGCGAGCGAGCGGTCCAGCAGAGTCAAGGCTTCTCAGATGCCCTTCAAAAGAAGGGGATTGGCTTGTCTTCTATGCATCTTCGGTCTCACTGCTGACCCACCCTCTTCTCGCGCAGGGTCCCGAGCTGCTGAACAAGTACGTGGGCGAGAGCGAGCGCGCGGTGCGGCAGATCTTCACGCGCGCGCGCGACAGCTTCCCGTGCATCCTCTTCTTTGACGAGATGGACGCGCTCGCGCCGAAGCGCGGCGGGAGCGACGGGAACGCGGCCGCGGAGCGCGTTGTGAACCAGCTGCTGACGGAGATGGACGGCCTGGAGCAACGGAAGGGGGTCTACCTCATTGCGGCGACCAACAGGTGAGGGGCACGAGCTTGGAGTCGTCGAGACGGACAATGCTGAGTCATTGCGATCTGAAATGCATCATTTTAGAAATTGCGAACGAGCTGCTGCATAGAGATGCACGGATCAAAGCAGCGCCCGAGAGCATATTCCACAGCGGCGACCAACCTGTGAGGAGGACCGCTTCAGACTTAAGCGAGACATTCGGATCTCGTTGACTCCGATCTCGTTCTGACACCATTATCTAGCTCTCACGGCTCCTGGAAGTGCGTGCCTTAAGTACTGTTTGCTGAACGTTGTACTAACGGAAATTGCACTGCTTGAAACGTGGGTCCGATTGTGACCTGGATAACTCTTGCTGCTTCCAAAAAGTGCCACAAGCGCCAGAAACCCTATGTTTTATCCGGAACCATGCGATCCATCTGTGGTGAAAGCTCTGGACAAACAGCTCTGCCAAATTCGGACCAGATCTCGGACAACATCGTAAGACGCGTCGGCAAACGGCCATCTTGTCAGATCCAAGGATGTGATGGAACGCACGTCTGTCCTTAACAACAAGGACTTATGTAGTGTGACGCTCCTGATCCGACAGAACCGAGAAAGAGCTGGTCTTGTGGATTGTGATTCTGACGAAGAGCGAATACGTATGGTGGCAAAACCTGCGCGCGGCTGTGAATCGCCGGAAGCCTGTTTCTTTCTCTTGTTAATGTGTCCTCGAATCGATAGTGGGATGAACTCCGACTGATTCTGCTTGTCCAGAATGCGTTCTCGTCGAAGTCCGCAAGCCAGTGCCTGATACTCGTCGGTATGATGGGGGCACTGCGATGCTTTTATAAAAGCAGCGCCACTTTTCCCTCTCCTGACCGATCAGATGCCTTCAAAGCTGTGTCGTTCTTAAGGACTATTCTTCTAGCTCTGCGTGCATTTGTCGGTTGTCCTTATGCTACTGGAAGGATGAGCTCGCCGGTAGGAGAAGTCGGTGCTGTTTCTTCCTTTCTGGTCATTCCCTTTTCTCCTGCGGAGCTTGATTTGGCAACGCTCATCGTCTCCGCTGCTTGATGAAGCAGCGACCTGCAATTCCGAGGCGGCTTTCTGCGGTGCTTGCATTCTTGCGAAGGCTTGTCATTTCGAGGCCCGTGGACGCATCCTTCACGTCGTGTACATGCAATCCCGTGTGTCCTGAATTCTCATTGCTCACTTTTTAGATGCAAGTCGCTTGATTCCCGCTCAATGATTTCGGTTGGTCGCTGCCCGACCCCCGAGGTAGTGCGCCATGAAAAGTAAAAAAGGAGCGGAAACGGGAGGAGGATGCCGAGAGCTCAGTTTCTGGGACGACTTGAGCTCCGAGACGACAGACAGGTCTTGGAGCAGTGAGCTTATGCTTATTCTCTTCCATGATGCGTCACTTGGTTTGGATTTGAGTAACAGCTATCTAGGGCGTGATGACGGGGAGCTTCGTGCCTCTGCTGAGGCACACAAACATTTCCCATTTGATCCTGGCTGTACGCTTTCAGTCGACCACTATTGAAACTTGTAGATTCGTGGTTGAAGCTCCAACAACATGCCATGTTTCAGTGGGTCTCACTGGCGTTCTGAAAGCAAACCCAAAAGCGGAAAGCAATCCTCTGCGCATCATGTGTGGAAACTTTTATCCAGCTGCATCGAGTCGTTTGAGTCTTCGATGGCTGTCCCTCATGATTTTTGGAAACGATGGTCGTCAGCCCCTGAATTTTGCCGCTCCTTTTCACCGTGGCTGCTGCGTATACCGAGTCTGTTGAGCATCCTAGAGGAGTCTTAACGTTTGGCAGTCGAGTTCTGCCTCTGTTTTGTCCACAGTATATTTCCAGGCCGCATGGTCGTTGTGTGCGATCCTGCTGCTTGGTGGATCAACGGTGCCTCTTACACGGTCTGTTAAATATCCTTGCGACATGATCAGAAGTCGCTGCTTGAGCTTTGCCCCTCAGTAATGTTTCAGAAATCGTTGACTCGACTCCGTTTCAGTAGCGTCTCTGCGCAACTGTGGGATGCCAGTTCAAAGATGCGCGTTAAGGTCCTGCGGTTGTGCCACTTGCTTGACTTCAGACCTTGAATCCCTCCAGGTCCAACCTTTGTGTGCCTGCCTGCTCGAGGTTGCTTTTCAGATACGTTCTTTGGAGTACCTGCGTCAGTCCACTTAACCCGCCCACGAATGCTCCTGCTCCAAAGCAGCATCCTTGTTTTTTTGTCGAGTTACTCTGTTCACGCGCATTATTTGACCGTGTGTTAAAGAGCTTGACCAAGTCGAACGGACTAGCTAATATTGTCTAGTCCAAAGATTGTTCCTCTTGCTCAGAAGTCGTTTGGCGACTCGAAGTGGAGCTGTTAGCCGCTCCTCGTGTCATGATAAGTTGCTTGTATTTTAGCCTTTGGTTAATACTAAGAGTAAGCCACTTATTGTCTGCCCCGGCCTTTCGAAACGGTCTGGCAGCGGATCTTGGTCGTGGTTTGAGCCTCATGGAATTGTCCAACAGTCTTCTCAACTTCATTCCTTGCTTTGCATCCCTGATCTGGAGCTGTGCCTTGGCAGGGCCCTTTTCTAAGTTCTCCCTTCTCTTCGGAAGGAAGGTTTTCATTGTCTGACCATCCAAAGACTGTATGTATTCGTTTCTAGGCTCCATTTTTGGTGTCTTGTGAGACACATGCATGTCTGATTGTATAGCCGAAGTCATTCCTGCGGCTCTTGGTACTGCTGGTGGTAGAGTCCCCTTGAACTTCTAAGAATATTCTTATCGCGCCCTGATTTGCGCTCCAAAAGTGCACGGCAGTGTTTTAAAAAGCTCGCTGGAGTGCTCTGTGAATCTGGACACGGTGGAAACGAACGGTGCAGTCACACCTTGCGCTTTCAACCTCCATGCTTGAGATAATCACGGTTCCGTTGAAGCTAGCTCTGAGAAATTAGCCTGTTATTAATGGGTGACAAAGGACATGACGAAAACCAGCGGTCTGCCTTATCTCAGGCAGTTTTTCACAGCTCGGTTGTTGATCCGTTCCGATTCTGCAACAAACAGATAGATACTCCGTTATACTTCAGAACACTTGAGTCGAAGACAAGAGTGCGCTCGTTCCTCGCACAGTTTTACGAAGCAGCCCACCTGCTCGCCAGCTGGTGTGAAAATGCCGAAAACCTTAGGGATGGAATCAGGATTTACTGATCGGATGGAAGCCACCGTCTGAGCCCTGCTGCTCAACGCTAACTGCTCGGTATCGCTTGATCCGTTGCTGTGCGAATAAGCGCTGTGCATAAGCCGCCTCCCTGGGGCAGGGGCGGCTGATCGTTTGTAGTAGGCTTTTCATGTATGCCCTTTGCCGTCTCTATGCGGGCCCGTGAATCGACTGTTGTCATTTTGCTGATGACAGAACTGCTTCACCTGATTCCCCTTTCCTGCCACTTTCTCCTTTTGCCTGTTAGTTTTTTCTTTATTGACTGGAAAAGGTTCAATACACTGGATTCCGTGTACGCCCTAGTGTACGGTACCCCGTAGTTGTGGTGGTATGGTAGTGGTGCCGGCCGTAAGACTCGTTTCAACATGAGGTCAGCAAACTCTCAGCGGCTGCGCTGCTTGACCCAATAGTCAACGGTCAGTGGCTGCTGGCGGATCAAAAAGGACAAGTTTGCGCACTTCGTTCGTCAGTGACATGTCTTCGAAAGCCCTTTCCCCTGATCGCCTAAAGGTTATCGAAGGTTCGATGATCTAGTTGTACTATACTTCGTCATGAGGCTGCTACCAGTACTCCGTTCAACCTCAAGGTCAAAAGGGGCGTCTATGGCATCGACTGTAGTGTGACATTCTGGTTCTGCGTCCATGCTTTCTTTCGTGTGGTAAAACGGAGACTCGAGCACGACTCCTAAAAACGGCTTCTTTGTACTGCACTTGCGACGAGCACTGTGCACCGGTTTTCATACGGTACTGTCCACCTATCTCATTGGATCGCTGTTTGCCCCTTTAGTCTTTTGTTGGATGTCAAGTTGCATTGGAAGTGTAGTGTTACTTCGAGAACCTGGATATGATAAGAGCTGAAGTTTTGCTTCCGTCGCGTCAAGCACGCGTAGGTAACAACGTCCGGCAGCTCTGATCCACTCGGTACACCTTAGTATCTCTAAGAACATGGTCAGTTGACGCCAGTAGACTTATGCACAAAACGCACAGACGCTCTTCGTGACCGCTTGA
The DNA here is from genome assembly GCA_000708835.1 of Klebsormidium nitens. Classification (NCBI taxonomy): domain Eukaryota; kingdom Viridiplantae; phylum Streptophyta; class Klebsormidiophyceae; order Klebsormidiales; family Klebsormidiaceae; genus Klebsormidium; species Klebsormidium nitens. Next base: position 26,771 of record DF237150.1, on the reverse strand, counting down.
ACGAGCTGATTAATTGACAGAACTGCTGTTTCGTTTGAGAAGAGTTTGAGTCGCTACCCCTTTCCGCGATGTATATGGCATGCTTGCGGTTCCTTTTGGTTAGTGGCGCAAGAGCTTGAAAAAGGCTTGACCAACTCTTGGAGCTCCGCCTGCTAATTTCGCACAGGCAGATGTGACCGCCTCAAATCACAGTTGAGCTTTCTTAACCCGCTCGCTTATTTGGCCGCCAGGCCCGACATAACAACCATTATCTTTCCCTGATTTGGTTCTTGAGCCCACGCGGGCCTGACACCGAAGTTGTCAAGCTTCATCAGCTCACCCTAACTCGTGGTTTACATGCAGAAGCCCCGCAATGAATCATTTCGCAGCTTGGTTATATTAACCCAGCTCCTTTTATCTCGTGCAGGCCCGACATGATCGACCCCGCGCTACTCCGCCCCGGTCGCCTGGACAAGCTGCTGTACGTGCCGCTCCCCACTCCAGGGGGGCGCGCGCAGATACTGAGGACACTCACGAGGAAGACCCCCCTGGCGCCCGGCCTGGACGTGGCGCCCGTTGGGGAGAGCGACGCGTGCAGGGGCTTCAGCGGGGCCGACCTCGCCGCGCTGGTGAGTAATCAAAGGACGGCAGCTTTTCTCTTTGTTTCCTTTACTTCCAAGTCAGTCTTCTTCACGGTCGTTATGTTTGTTGCGCGCTTGCTTTTGTCTGGATGAGTAAGGTGTCCGGGGTCGACTTGCTAGGTAATGGAACCGAAAGTGCTAGTTAACGGAATCGAATGTGGGAAAAGCAGCACGTTGATTGAAGTAGAGCAATCAATCATGCGTTTCTTATCCGGTTTATTGGCCGAGGATATTCTCGACGCTCAGTCCCGTTTCTAAGATTGCTTCATCATGTGCTGCCGCATGAGCTCATTCGAGGAAGCCATCTTCATTTCACCAGGTTGTTTGTGGGCTGACCGGTTTTCACATTCATTCCCGTACTTCCTCAAAGCTCTTTGTTTCTTTCATCGTATACTCTGGCGCACTCTATCAAAAGTGGATCCTGCGAGTGGCACGACAAAGTCCGACTGTTACGCTGCAGTTTGGACCAGTGAAGTTGACTGATTGTACCCTCTTTCGCAGGTGCGCGAGGCTTGCATCGCCGCCATCAAAGAGGCCACCGCTTCCCTCCTTTCGCCGCGGGGGGCTGTTTCCGCCCCAGCCGTGGGCCCCCCGCTCGTGCACGCCAAGCATTTTGAGACGGCCCTGGCTAAACTCTCCGCTTCGGTGTCAGCCGTAGACGAGAGGCGATACGAAGTTTTGAGACAAAAGCTCAGAAGCTCTCGCGGCCACCTAAAGCAAGAGGCTAGCCGGGAGAAGCTGCCAGATGGTGACACAAACGAGAACGAGAAAGTAGATAAGATGGTCACATAGCAAGGGCTCCGACGTTCGATAACTCCGTGACGTACTCTTTGCTTGGAGTGACACAGGCCAGTCATATCACTGCTGAATCGATTGCTTCTTCTTTAGGGGTGCGCCTTCAATCTATTGTTCACCAGGTTGGCTCGTCACTTGCTATTGGTACTTCACCAGGTGAAATCAATCTGTCGGAAAAGTCGTATAGCCGCAGAAGCCGGAATCATTGCGATATTTCTGCTCTCTGGTGTGACAGGGCAATATAGTTGCCCAGTATTTTGGAACGGCATTCGACTTCGTATTGCGGGTGGCCCTGAAGTTTGGACTCAACAATGTTTGGGCGTTTGCTCAATCTGGGATTTACTGTTGGTGCCGACTCGGCGTGGTGATTTAAGCTGCATGCAGGCCTGAAGGAGCGATTGCTGTTGGAAGATGGGTCGTATTTGATTGGATCCTTGCGGTTGCCGTTTGACTTCTGTGCTACCGCCTTGGTTTTCTGACTGTCGAGTTGAGCAGTGCTCACGATCGGACAATCTTCCATATCTTGCATTAACCCTAGCTCAACTTCATCCAATCGACTCTCGTGATGAGCGCGGAGGGCTACTTTCATTTACGTGTTTCTGTGAGCTGCTGCCTCGACCATCGTTTGAAGTCCGCCTTCTCTGGACTTTGGTCGTGTGTCTCTGGTTTCGATCATTGCCAGCAGTGGTGCGTAACGACGACGCCATCCCACGCGGTCTTTTTCAATCCGAGGCCAAGGCCTACGACTTCGTCGTGGTCAGATCGCCCGTGGATGATAAAGTTATGAGATTGTTCTCTGGTCAGCTTGTCAGTGTGCGATGCGTGTTCTTGAGGAGCTGAGGCTCGGTCATAGCCTCAATTGATCGGACATGGTGCGAGAAACTTAATCATGCGTTCCATGTCGTGTTTTCCGTGGATAATGATCGCGGCGAAGCCTGTTGAGAGTCCTCCATTGTGTTGCCGTTTCCAGTAATCGAATAATATTTTCACTTGCTTTCAATCGCGTTTTGACGAAACTCGAACCAACTATCGATGATATGAATGTCAACGTTTCTATTCTGGTCTGAGAAACTGGTGAAGAATTTGTAAGCTATATTTAGTGGTTCTTGTTCATCTTGAAAGTCAATGTGATACGTGCATTTGCCGATTCAATCGCGTCAGAATTTGACCAAAGGTTGAAGCACACAAAAAGCGCCAACGCTTGCTTTAAAGTGCGTTGCACGGCAGCTCTCGTTGGAAAAGACAGGCCCAGGTCTTTCAACGATCTGTATAAGCAAAGCGGCGCTCGAATTGAAACATCTGCCTTACTGGTTGCGCAAACAAATTAGACTTCCATCGCCTTCAGTCTGCGGACGAGCTTAAGGAACATGCGGTCGCGGTTGAGCCACGTATACATCTTAGTCCATCATCGAAGTTAAGACCGAGTAAGCCGTCAGTTTCGCAGGCCCGCTTTATAATCTGCCGCCTCTGGTCGCTCAGAAGTATATCTTTGCAAGAGCTGATCATGAGGCAATGACACCGCAGACTCTGGCGCCTTGCCAAAGAGGGTTTTCCTAGGGTGGAGCAAGCAGAGCCCTTTATACACGTGGTATCGTGCAATATAATGAGGAAGGATGTCTTGTCGGGCTTGTCATACATAAGACCTGATCAGGGCGAACCAGGCTACCCAGCGAGGTTGGATTCCTGCGGGGCCCTGACGTTTCATCCCGCTTCGATCCAGTGCCATCACGATACTCTGCTTGAGGGCATGCAATTCCTTCGATTGTTCAATTGCTCGTTCGATTATGAGTTAGCACAAGATTTCGCCCGACTTGAAGGCCGGTTTCTTGAAACATGCAAACATCACAACGGGTAAGGGCTGGCAGGGGTTTATTAACGTTGTGCTTGTACGTTTCAGATCTTATCCGAGTCCCGCGATGGTTCTGCGGCCCTGATCAGTTGGCACCGGTTGATTTTACTTTTGCATAGTATTTAGCAAGCTTTTCAGAGCTGTAGGTACCTTCTTTTGATGTTTGATTGTAGCGATCCAAAGCTCTTGAAGACCTTTGGCAGCGGTAGCCTTCGACTAGTAGGCTTCCCCGCGCCTTGCCAATCCTTCCAACTTCTGGCTCTGGAATAGAAAGCCATTTCCTAGTTCTCGAGCTCAAAGTGAGCATGACAGGTGCTCATCTTCGTCAATCAATTCTATTGCTACTTCGCGTTCATTCTGACTGGTCAATGGCAGCGATCTGCAGCTGAGTGCCTTGGGCTGGGTTGAACAGTTTGTCGTTTTCTTCTTCGTTTGAGGGTCAAGGAACAGTCGCGGATTAGTCGTCTGCACAATACATTACGACCTGCTTATTCTAATCATTCTGTGGCCTCGATTTGGTACATTCTGGTCTCGGGTTGAAGCCTCCGCTCGCTCGACATCCCTAAAGCTCCCCATCTTTCTGGCAAACGGTACTTTGTTTACATACTAGAGGCTGCGAGAAAGGAGTGGTTCAATTTTTCCACAGAAGGCGTTGTCGACCGCCGTCAGCCTTCGCAAGGCCGTCGAGCCCTCGTTGGGCTTGCTTGAATTCTTTCCCTGCTAGGTATGCTATTTGCTTTGAAGCTCAGCGATCTGGAAACAATGGCGGCAATGATACCTACGTGTCATGGCGGCATAGCCAAGCATCTCACCGGTAGCTCTCTGAAGCCAGTGCAATATATGGATCATAACGTGGCTGCATAACTTCAAACACCCGTTAGAATCGTCACAGTGTCTCAGAGGTGGAGGTTTTGCATAACGGCTCTCGCTTCTTCTTTGGGTGGGGCTGCTAGGGAGTTGCTCTTACAGTGCACGTACATATCAAGGCAAGGCTGGCAATGACGTTCCTCGAACTGGGCCTTTGGGACCCACTTTCCTTATCCTCGGTCTACAGAAGCCGGGCATCTTTTGAGGGCTCTTCTACATCCCGAACCTTCTCAAATCGACTGACCTCAACTTCAAGGCATACTTCCTAAGCCTTTATACAAAGGTGAAGTTGCCTCCGGAAGTGGACACGATCCTTCCGGTTTCCTCCTAAGAATCATTCTGAATTCGAAGGAGGAACTTACGAGAGCTTCGGTTGCATTCTTCTGCTTAACGCAAAGGAAACGCGTGCAGAAATGAAGGTGCTTTGGAGGAACGCTGACAATGCACCGTGACTAGGATTGAAGTGTGCATGCTGAAAGCAGCGTAATCGTTTCGTGGGCTGCTGCACCCTCCTTTCGCATTCGAAAAGGAACGGATCACTTGCAGATTTGTTATGATGGAAGTTTCTGCTTGGCCCCTTCTTTTGTGTAAGTAATGCCCACAGCTTCATGCATCTGGCAGTCGTCAAGAACCATGTTACCCGGAGTCCTCTAATGGACCCTTGCCCGTGACAAGCTTTGGATGCAAATGTTTTGTCAAGACTTCGCGCTCATCCGGAACCGGGCAGAACATGATGTGTTTAGTAGAATCTGCCCGACGACGATATTACCGTTTACTGTTGCTTCGTCCAATCTTCGAGAGCAGGGGGAATGCAGCTGGCTATGACGAAGCCGTCTGTGGCTCTGAAGTTCAACCATTGGGGGATTTGAAGGCCAAGCAGAGCCAGCAGAGGATTGGGGCCGGAATCAAATATGCATCGGCTGCGCCGGGTGCTCCGGGGTGCTTGAATACAGGCACGGTCGTGGTGCCCGTTCTCTTTCAAAGGTGAATGATCCTCGGAGTCGATGCAAAAAACGGATTTCTTCAACAGCATCTTAACGTTCCTCTGCGTCCATTATCTGGTTTTCAAGTGCTTTGATCGAGGATGTTATGTGATAGGAGATCTGCTAGGACGACAATAGTAACCCTGGCCTTTCAACAAGGTCACAGCGGACGCTGGACTAAGACTTCAGAAGCAGTCCAAGAGTACACGACTTGCACATTGAATCCGTCTCCTGTGGCTCTTCCGAATGTAATCAGAGCGTCCCTAGCTTTTTTCATCAACACTAGTATTGCGGCGTGTCAGCCCAACATCCGAATCATGCTGTCATGAGCATCTGAAACGCGCGCTGGTAAGAGTTGGAATATGTGTAAAAGACGAGAGATCAGCTTTCCCAGCGGCTTCTATCCTGCATGACCAATCTGTATATGAACTGGGCTTCAAGGCATGATTTTAACTCCAGAAATGGAGTCAAGTACTGTACTTTCTGGTCATGACGCTTTCGTTGACACGAGCTGATCCATGGATGCTAGCAGACGTACACAGATTTGAGCGCCGGACAACTTCTCGTCCCGGCCCCTTCTCGTCCCGGCCCGGCATCCTTCTGATCTGCCAGTATTCGTTTTGAAAGTCGTGCATCTAGGTCTTGCAGCTGGTTGAAAGCGAGCCACAAAGAAAGGGAGCCGTTTGGAACCTCCCGCTTTGCTCAGCATTGAACGATCTGGATCCAGCTCTTGTGTGTCTACTGGTTTCATTATTCCGGCTAGGTAATATTGCTTCCTCTTTCTGGTGCATGCATGCATGCGCATGCGAATCTTCTACTCTTATCCGGCTGTCGTCGGCATGCAGGATCCGTGCTGTTGTTACAGCATCTGCTTGAGATTGCGCGACTCGAAGACCCATCATTGGGGGCTTCGCAAAGGCACTAATGACGACGTGCTTTTCTGGGAGCTCCAATCTAGTCTCCAAGGAACGTATTCGGCAGAGCCGCACATCAAAACTCGCGTAACATCTAGCAGAGGCAACGAAGAATCGCTTTCCTGGGAGTTCCGTTGAACTCCCAAACACCTCCAGTCTTTGACGGAGCCGCGCTAAAAGTCGCCGTTAATGGACGGAATCTTCAGGACTCGGGATGAATACAAGTACGCCTGCAGTGTGTACCCGTTGCTAGTCATGGTTACAACTCGACGAGATGCGGCCCAGTTTCTGCCGCCTCGCCACGACCATACATCTGACACAGTACTCTGAAACTGGAACGTTGCACTCTTTGATGAGGTGTACATTATCGAAGTTAATCTCCCAATGCTTGGCTGCAAAACGCAGCGAGGATCGATTAACAAAGGGTTGCTGCTTTTGCCGCTGGCCAGTCATTCTGGCATGGCCGCGCCACGCGCCCGCGCGCGCTCGGTCTTGCTTTTCGCTTGCTGACATACCCGCTCCCGTGCAACAGATGTGCGAGCGTGATCTACTTTCGTCTTTCAAAATTGATCAAGAGGACATGATAATACGTTGCGCTAGAACCCACTTTGGGGTAGCCCACATGGTCAAAGCAGCTTTGACCATTTCAGAAACACTTTTAAGAGCCGTCCATTCGTTGCTGAAGTTTCTTGATGCAGAATAAAAGATCAGTTTTTACCCTCACTGATAAGAGCGATACAATAATCTGCGGTCCTGATCAAAGATCTGCATCTATAGGTGAAGTCTGGTCGAATATTGCCTGGATCAAAGACGGCCCCTGTGAAAGGCGGGTCGCTCAAACTCTCCGCTTTCCACGAGGTGCCAGCCTAAAGTACTTTTGCCTTTCTACTAAGGTCCGCAGAGCAGTGGGTAGTGTTTCAACGCTTCAGTCGACCTTTATCGGCACGAAGCCCCAAACCATGCGAGTTGACTAACTTGCTTGCGTTGATCTCCAATGTCGCCGCTCTAGCTTTGCTTTGTCAGCTCAACGTAGGACGGTCGCAGTGGCAGTGATGAAGCATGTCTTGGCCGCAAAGTGGCCAGACTCTCTTTCGGTTTGCTTGAGGCCAAAATACTAATACATAATTTTTGCTCGATTAGGCGGGATGTCTTTTGAAAGGACCTCGCAATTTATCCAGGGCATTCAGGAACGTGCGCTTGATGGTGGACAATTCTGTAGTACGACATGGGCAGGGGCCGGCGATGGATTGACTTAAGCTGATGATTGACCGCTAAATAATTGGGGTATATGTTGAACCCGAGTGACATGCTATTCAAGACAATCACAGCTTACAGTAGTAACCTTGGAGTTGACGAGCCTGGCGGCCATGATTCTTAGCTTCTTCTCATCAACAAACACAGGTTGATTACAAACAGGGCGTATCTTACCAACAAATGGGGTACCTCCAGACAATTTTGCTTCCTAGAACCTCGAGTGGTCGTGCATACAATCAGCGATGACCCATTCAGTCTAGCTTCGGTTCTGGCTTCTTCAAGTTGCTTTCATCGAGGACGCGAGCTTGCTTCGGGATGTCCAAGCGCCCAACCCAATCCAGCAAATGGATCCGCCGAAATGTGCAGAATGGAAGCAGCACTATGATTCATGCAGGCTGCAGCTGCACAACACTTTCCAATGAAAGAAAGAGCTGCTCTGTTTGATGGTCTCCATGCCAGCCTGCCGGCGATTCATTGGGTTAGCTCCTGAAGCCCGGCGAAGGTCTTAGAATCTCACTCGTCCCATTTTTGCACCTCGGCCTTACTAGTCGTACTACAGCTGTGCACGTGAGGGAAGGGAAATCGAACTAGATTGCTCCATTCATCGACGATCCGTTCCACAACATAGCAAGGCAGAGCGCGGTCTGGCTTGGGGAGGACTGTTTGCATTTGTACTGAGTAGGAAAAAAGCGCCTTCTTCAAGTTTGCTGAGCACCGAATGACTAGCAGGCAATGATGAGGTTTGTCGTGACCCGAAGGTCACTTGTATTTGATGGGCAAATGTTGAGCCAGCAAAAACATCCATAAAAAAGAACGTACCAGCAACGCCGCATGTCGGGTGCCATTGAACTGTACACGATCTTGCTAGTGGCCGAATACGGTTCTGTTTGAGAGGAAAGGCTCGATTTCAACAGGCATCATCAATGGTACTGACTTTTATTCTGTTTTTGCTATCAACGGAAGGACATCGGGAGTTTAAATGACTAGCGGCGAAGACGAAATAGTGAAACTGGCCTGCCAAAAGAGGCCAGGCTTCAACACCACAGGGGCAACTCCAGAAGCCGCACCGTTTCTACATATAAGCTAGTACTTGCGACCACTGAACCAACTCCGTTCGCGACGCAATGTTCACAATGTTCTTGCAAACATTGACCTTTTCGGCAGAGAGAGCGGGGCGTCGTTTTATAACCTAAACGTTCAACCATATTCGTTGACACGTCATGTCAGCCTAACGTCCAACTTGGCTTCAAATTTCGTAGAAGCTGGTAAAGGCGCGCAGTCAGAGTTGGATGTCAAAACCTGGCCGTATTCAAAGCAACAGCTGTAAAACTGACGACCTCTTAGGAACTTGCGGAAGCTGTGACCTTGAATGCGACCGGGCTGAGCTTCGTTTCAACATGGTTGGAACCAGTGGGCGCCGGCTTTTACTGCTGGGGTTTGTCTCTCGACCCACTTCGCTTTCCACGAGGTTCCGCCATTCAAATCATTGAAGAGTATCTGGCAGCACTCCGTCACCGATTTAGAGCTTGCAGTTCATGCAACGGGTGGTCAGAATTGTTCACAAGCATGGGAAGAGGGCGTTTGATTATCGAAGTGGCGCGTGTCTTTCTTATGAGGATCAGCAGTATTGACGGAGTAGCGGCGGCAATGATCGAGCGTGTCATGGCCGGACGGCCAAGCACTTTTTTGAGAAGGATTTTGAAGCCAAGCCAATAATGGTTGCTCATGTGGGCGGAGTTGTTTTGGAAACGTTAAAGTTTCAGGGCGTCGGGGCACGTGCTGCACAAGTAGATCTGCTTTCGCCATATTCATTCGCGATGCTCGGTGGTAGAAACTGAAACTTTTTGTAGCGCGACGTTGATCGGCTGGGCAAGGCAAGGAAAGATCCGACGAGCTGGTCTCGGAGACCATCGCTTGCCGGGTGAATTCTGGTTGCGGGCGCCGGAGCCGTTCACTCTGTGGCTTTGGGCTCTTTGTTGATGCTTGGGTGGCTAGCTTCTCGAGATCCGAGTAAATACAATTGGTTTGATGCCCAAAACATCTGAACTTTTTAGGAATTTTCTCCTGCATGATCACCGGAAGCAGCCACTGCCCAGACTCATGTATATCTTCTGACTATCATGTTCGTGTATAAAACAGACCGAGCTTTTCTGCCGGTCAAAGTCTGTCTAAGACATCTGGTTAGGTTTGCTGCAGGTTACAAAGCTTGTCGTGGCCCGGCCGGAGGTCACGTTATAGTGGCTGGGTCAACCAGAGCCAGCAGAGCACTTGGTGGAAGAAGCATATCCAAAGCGCCGCTTACATGGTGTTCTCGAAAGCAGCGGTCGGGGTAACAGACTGTTTTTAACACTTAGACCAGGAGAAATATTCATCATTGGGCTCTAGCGCCTTCGGATTTTTATAATTCACCACGGGGTAAAGTGAGGTAAGCGATGGAAGATATGGTGGCAACTACGAGGCACTTGAAAACTGGCCTGCCAAGAAAAAGGCCATGCTCGATGTTGAAAGGCATTTCAGAAGCCGCCAACGCAAGAACTATGTTCGTGTCATATTGAGTCGACGGGGATCGTGCGCATACAAGTGGACAAAGCGGAGTGGCTTTATTTTGTGCCTCCAGGTTGTCCCTTGTTGAGAATTCATGTCCGCATAACTTTCAACTCGTTTTTTGAGCTCGTATGCGCGCCGGCGCGTTCAGAGTTCGATATTAAAGCGTGTTCATAAGTATTGCTGAAGCGACAGTACTTTTGATCTTAACGTCCTTTTAACCCCGTGACAAATTTCGGAGATCTGGGCGCAGGCTTTTGCTCTCCCACAAAACCAGAAGATTGAAGCTTGTTTTGTAAGTTTACGGAACTAGAAAAACATGTCTGGAGCAAAACAAGCCTTTGTTGGATGTTCGGGGCCGTTCATGTAAATGACACCAATCTAAAAGATGGCTTGTTCGAGTCGGTGGAGTACTTGCCACGCAACACGCCGCAATTGCTCCTGCGACTGCCAACATGATCATCTGAGGCGGCGTGAGTTCCCGCAACCACGCGCAATTTCACTCGAGACTTTGGAGATGCGACAGAGCTACTAAGTTTATTATAATTGCCTCTGCTAAGGAACGACCCGCCTCTTTTGAAATCGCGTCTCTGCGACAACCTGAACTCGTAATGCAGCCCGCATCGAGAACACTGATGGCCGTCACGTATAGTCTGCCAGCCCTGGCTGTTAAACAAAGGTTCATTGTTGCAGGCGTATTTTTGGCAATGACGAGCTCTCACGGGTTTCCAGTTGGAAGCTCAGAGAAGGTGGCTTCAGCATCTCGTTTCAGAGCCGGTCCCTATATGCTTCGCCTATTGGTATTACTGTCGTCAGAATCGTCAGTTTTCGCAAACGGAGCTTGTTCAGATGTGTTATACTTCGCGTTTCCATCTGCTGCGCAAAGTCCCATTCAAATCCAGATCAAAGCGTCACGTCTAATTCATAAGCTGGCTCAACAATACCGGGCCATCGCCCATACTTCTGCTGATCTTCGGTCCCCAATTTGATCTGATTCCGGCCAGGTCACTTTCCAGCAGATTCTCAATGATGAGCCGCCAGCGCACCTCGAAGTTCGGGGATTGCCAACCGGCACAGTTCGTTTTCTCCTTCCGAAAGTATCTGGAGTCTTATCTTGCACGCCGGTGCTATTGGAGAGTTTGATGGGCAGTTTGGATCCATGTATTTGTTACACGGATTGCAACACTGAAGGAGGCTCAAGTTTTAGCTTTACCGTGTGAAGGCTGTGACGAAGTCCCTCACTGTGAGTCACATGCGGAGCTCTGCATGGTCACAGTTCATGAGTGCATCCGGACAACGTCAAACTCTGAGCCGGTCCAACGAGCGCAAATTGTTTTTTGACATTTTCGCTCAAAGGTTTTGATCTTGGAGATCACGGCCCTATCTTAACGTCTGACCTTGTAAGGTGTCCTAAAAATTCTCTTCTTTTAGGGCAAAGCAGATGTGAATTCGGCACAAAAAAACCAGCCTCATTCCAATGATGGTCAGAGTTACTCTTCTGAGCTGCTTGCTAGTCCTCCCCAACATGACTAACACTTTCACAGCAAAGCAAGGGCCATTCTTTTCTGGGGAAAAACAGGGGAGCGACAACTACTTGTCATCGAGCTTTTTTCCAACGTCACATATATTTACGTACGTCTGGACTGTGCGTCACACGTGCTTAATACGTCACTCGAGAATAAGTCGATGATCAATTCTAGGTTCTGCCAAAGCGATTCAGTAGCCGCGATAGGACAAGGGATCTACGTGGCATATATCGAAACTAATGCGTCAAAGTAAGCATAACCTGCAAATAGATTGAGAGTCGCGCGCTCTATAGCGCTGGCAATGACGACGCTCGTTCCAGTCAAACGTGCCCGTGACCAACACGGGCACGCCAGCGCAAGACTGCTCATCCGAATTGACCGGCGCTGCTGTAGAATTCGGTCGCCTCTAGTCGAGGAGACTACCAGCAGGGGAAGTGCTCTAAGGTAACTGCTCCTTGACCAACAAATGGAACAGCTTGCGGGTTGATCAACGTCGAATATCTAATGTCTGGGTCGGGCCCGACAGACGTTGCAATATGGTCCGATCCAGCTTCTAGTAGAGAATGTTGCAGTGAGAGCGCCGCCGGCCATCATGAAGTCAGAAAAGCTGGCCTGTCAAGGACCAGGGGGGAACACCGTGTTGATTGACTAAAGCCAGAAACCAACTGATCCCTCATTAGCGCTTTGGCGTCAATCGCGAATTGATGCATTTTTCAGCCCCACTGCACATCTGCGGTCAAGGGTCGGATGCGCACCGAGGAATATGATTGGTTATGAAACAGCGCCTTCCATTTCTACTTCCCGATCAACGCACGTACATCTTGCGAACTTCAGAAGCGGTTCGGGAAAAGAGCTAGCAACTTTTCTAAGTAACCCATCGGATGATGCTTCCAAGGATTCTGTTTCTCCTCTGATTGACTCTGCTTCGAGCGGTTCGGTAATGCATTCAGCTATGCGCGCTCTACATGAGGCTTTGATGAGACTCTCAGCTTCGTGAGCTGCTTTTATTTTTGGCACGATGTCTTGTTGGGCGCCCACTGATCGAGTTCCGTGAGCCACCCGCTTTGATGGGCTGTCATCACAAAGTAAAACGTGCATAACGATCATTGACTAGGACACAATACTCGGCCAGGGCGACGCCCTTCTCGGCCTCCCCAGGCCAACAATCCTACGGAGACATAGTTTGTCAGAGCCAGACCAGGAGAAAAGGGATTCCTTTACTCTTCGACCCTGTATCGGGGCTTTTGATTGCATTCATCGCGCTGAATACCGGTTGAAGTCGCCCGATTGATTTTGCAAATGGGCAGCCTTGCTGGACCACGAATGTCCGACCCGCTACAATTCCGCGAGGCGCCGTTCCGTTTCCAACCTAACACGTTACCCATTTCCACGTCGTAAAACTATAACAGAGCAAGGGATACTTTCCTCTATACTGATTCGTTCACAAGCATGAGAAACTGCCAAGGCGGGCGGGCGGAGCTGTTGATTCTGGCTTGCTTGCATTGGACTTTTAATGGTTCCTTGCACGATTTGAGCGGTGCAGGAGTGGTGGCGGCAATGATCAAGCGTGTCATGGCCGCATGACCACAAGATCCTGTGCGGGGCGCTTTTTTGCTCATGTGGGCAGGGAAGCTACGTAAGTCGTCATGCGGGGAATCAAGGAACTGCTGCGATTCCAGGTGTGCCTTCGCTTTTCTTTGATACCTCGCCGAGGTGAAATCTTGAATCTGTGGTGTGGTAAGCTAGGGACGGCTATGACTTAGATCGCTCAGTAGCTCGAGACCAATGCCATTTTCGAGATGTTGACCTGCGGGCAGGAGCCGTTCACTCGCGCGATCCGTATAGGAGGGCTTCTCTGGGCTTTCTTCTTGTCGTCGCTACCATTTCCCAGACTGTCAGCATCGAGAGGAGACTAACGAACCCATGCCCAATCTTGTATTTTTGAAATCCATAACATCGGACTATTCAGTTGGATTTTACTCACCCAGCCGGCCGTCTCATGTTTCTTTCGTGTTGTCATCCTGTTCCTTGCGCCCCACCTCATTCTGCTTCTGCAACACAAAGGCCGTCTTTGCACATGCACTGGAACTATGCTCGTGTATCCAGAGAAGATCAGACTTCCATCCATTAATCCTTTTCCGGAGGGGGAGCGCGCGCTCCCGTATTTGAAGGAATCTATCTGAGTTGGAAATCGAAAGCTCCATCCATCGTCTCGCGTCATTCTTCTCGAGAGCACCCCACGACTAGCTGGAGGTGACGAAGCTTATCGTGACCCGAAGGTCACGTAGGCTGTGATCAGTCAATCAGGCAGCAAAAATAAGGTTAAAGAAAGGCATCGGCCACGCCCCTGACGTTTTGCCTGCACATGATAGAATGACGTGGCAGGTCTCCAGTGAAAAGAACGAGCCTCGAAAGGAAGCATCGCGCGGGGTTTGATTCGATTATTTCCCTCTTCGAGTAGGAAAAAGGGTGAAATTGAGTCTGGATTAGCGGCCAAGATGAATATGCGACGACTGGCCTGGCGGAAAAGGCAATGGTCCGAGGCCTTGCGCGGCAATTTCAGAAGCCGCTCTATCCCCAGAACGTCTCGCGTACGCTTAGCGGGGAACTCGCGGATCGTTGTCAGAGAGAACGGTCTTCATTTTCTTGTGTATTTCGATGTCTAATTTTGATATCACGTCAGCACAACGTCCAATTCAACTTTTGAACTGGTCGGCGCGCGCGGTCAGAGTTGCCAGGGTGCCGTAGGCTAGCGGAACCCCGAAGTTTGGCAGCGCCAGCTGATGCTGTCCGTTATTCAACTTATGCAAGGTCTCTTAGCCGGTCGCTGCTACTCTAGGGTTCAATGGACGGGTCAGAATCTATGTTTACGTGACCACAATGCAAGACAGGATTTAATATGGGACCATCATGCAAAGGTAGTGAAGAATGTTGATATTGAGCTACAAATTTTTTTACAAAGCGCAATGAGTCGATGGTAGACGGAGTCCGAGCCGTTCCGATCGCAGAATCGCAGCTAGTAAGTCCCTCCGCTCATGAGATAGTCACGGTTGAAAGAGCACGAACCTTATTTAGCACTTCGCGGTCCAAACTCTAGCAGCCCTTGATCATGCCTCTTCGGGGCATCCCCTGAAGCTCCGGTTCGGCACAATCCAGAACGTTAACGGACCTCGATTCCTGTGGCTACAAGTACCTTTCCAGTGGGCAGAATTGCTGGTCTCCGGCGCTCCCGCCACTCATCGAGCGCTTTGGCAGCAATGCGTGGGCCGCCTTGTCTTTAAATAGAATTTCGAAGCATAATATCTGCTTTGTTTTGTCATCTGCTTGTTTCAACCGGATCCGTAACTTTGACCGTGCCGCGTAACCTGTATCTTCGCTTCCCAATCAATCGCGGCTGATATTGTCATTCAGTCAGAACTTATCAACCGGTGCATATCAAAAAGGTTGACCGAACGGTGGGCCTCGATACACGTCGGTTCAGTCAACGATGTTGGGAAGGGCGTCATGATGGATGTTATGTGACGATTTCGAGACCCGTTAATCTGGAGCGCTGGCGATGAATCTTGTCACGGCCTCACTGAGGCCAATGTACAACATGGGCTGCCATACAGGGTATGCTGAAGAACTAGAGGGGACCGCGCGCAACGGTTGCCGACCGCGCACTCCGGCCGCCGGCGCCGGTCGCACGCCCAGAGGCGGCCTAGCGCGGCCTCTATGGAAGGAGCGCCGGCATGGGCAGCGACAAAAGAAGAGAAACGGTTTTGCGCCGACAGCTGTGAGGACATCTGCTGTGGCTGCCGAGGCCACGTGAGTACTTGGAATGGGCCGCGCTCCAACTGTGCGGGGCGCTTTGAAGCCATTCTAATAGAGACGCTCACGTGGGCAGGGGCGCCTTATAGCTTGTCATGCGAGGAACGGCTGCAGGTTCAACGGGTGTGCCTTCGCTTCTTCTTTGGTACTTCTCGGTGGTGAACTGTAGAGCTGTTTGTGGTACGTTGAGCTAAGGACGGCAGTGACTTGACTCGCTCAGTAGCTCGAGACCAATACATTGTCGACATATCGACTGCGGGCTGGAGCCGTTCACTCGCGCAATCGGCATTGAAGGGCTTCTATGAACTTTCTTCTTCTTCGACGCTACCGTTTTCCAAAATTTCAGCATCGAGCGGAGACTGACGAACCCATGTCTCGATGTCTGACAAATGGGGACATCCCCGTATTGTGATTGTGAATCATCACATCGGACTGTTGAGTTACACTCTACTTACCCAGCCTGCCGTCTTATGTTCCGTTTGGTTGATGTCCTTTTTCCTGCGCCCCACCTCGTTCTGCTTAAGCAACCAGAATTAGGCCGTATTTGCACACTGGAGCTTTAATTTGCTCGTGTACCGAAGAAGATCAGACTTCCATTCGTCAATCCTTTTGCGGACAAGATGTGCGGGAGAGCGCGAGAATCCCATTGGAGGAATCTCTCTAAGATCGATATAACAAGCTCCATTCATTTTCTCGTTCCACGCTTCTCAAGAGCACCGCAGTCATAGCTGGCGGTGATGAAGCTTGCCGTGACCCGAAGGTCAAAATCGCCGTGCCGACTCAAGCCGAGCCAGCAAAATTTGCCGTTAAATGAAAAGCAACGGCCACGCCCCTTACGACTGGCGTTTTTCAGAATGATAGATGGACCTGGCCCGGTTTCTTAGAAAGTACAAGCCTCTGATGGAAGGCGTCGAGCCGGTTCTTGAGTAACTTCTCCCGGTGATTGCTTCAGGAAAAGTAAATATGAGGTCACGGGGTGAGTGGCCAAGACGATTTTGTGAGGACTGGCCCGTCAGGAACGCCAACGTCTGTCCAGCGCGGCATCTTCAGAAGCCGCTATATTCCCGATGAGTTTCTTGTACGCTCAGGTTGGGGGTTTCCAAAGCTCGCGCAATCGTCACAAGAAGAAGGCTCTGCGTTTACACGCGTCTTTGGTTCTTTCTTGATTATAGTCTTTGTTGATGGATCACTCTTGACGTCCAACTTGATCTTGGATCAGCTCGTATGCGCGCGACGTGTTCAAAGCTGCCAGAGGGCCGTAGCCAGGCAGTGCCAACTGACGCTGTCGCATTTTCACCTCAGGCACATTTCCTTTGCAGGCCGCTGCTACTAAGAATTCGAAATAAGTAGACACTAAACCTACAGTCACTATAAATGATAGCCCGGTTTAAGATCGTTGTGAGGCCACTTCGATCTTAAACCTATTCAGGATTTCAGGCTATTTTGGTCTTAAACGTTGTGTCAGACCATTTTGATCTTAAAAGCTGAATTTCTGAGATCAAAACGGCCTCAGCAAACGATCTTAAACCGGGTATTGATTTATAGTGAGTTCCATAAATGCAGCGCTTGATAGCTTTGATTTCGGGACAACCATGCGAAGTTAGTGAGGAAGTTCTTGATCTTGAGCCAGTACATGTGTACGGAGCTCAACGATAAAGTGGTAAACAGGATCCGAGCCGTTCCATTCGCAAAAGCACATTAGTCCCTTCGCTCGTGAGATGGTCACGCTTGAAAAAGCACAAACCTTATCTAGCAAGTCGCTGTCTCTACGTCCGCCCTTTCGTTATGCTTCATTGAGGCAAGTACCATTGAACGCTCCGTTTTGGCGCAACACAGAATGGACCTCAGTCTTGTGGCTCCAAATAGTGTCCAGTGCATGGGCAGACTTGCTGGCCTCCTTTGCACTCAATGGGCACTGTCTCTGCTCTGATCAAACCGATCCGTATCGAAATGCGCGTCTTATGTACCTTTGCATCCCTATCAACGCGGCTGAAGTTGTTGACAGTTCTCGGATTCCAGCCGGTGCGTCTCAAAACTTGAGCGAACGATGAATACGTCGATTCACGTCGGTTCAATGATAATGTTGGGAAGGGCGTCATGATGGAGGTCACGTGACGTTTTCGGGAGCCGTTCTCGAGCGCTGGCGAAGAAGAACTTTGTCACGGTCTCAACGAAGCCGTTTCGAGTCGGCCCCGCTTTAATTTAAGAATCAATTGCTTCAGAAGGTCCGGCGAGAAAACCACTAGCGAGAAGATGCTCGCAAATCATTGCCCTTCGACTGATCCAAGACGCTCGCGGAAGCGCTGAGCGAGTCGACAGCCTGGATCGTCCGAGACGGCCGGGCAGTGCAATTATCAATCTTCCGAAAATGTTTCGTATCTGTGCACTTCCTCACGGGTGCCTTACTGCGCGCACTTATGATGGACTCCAAGCGCAGCGTGCGCTGAAGGCCAGGGCGCGGGCGGCCGCGCCGCGTATGCGCATCAGAAATCTAGGAACCCGGCGGCGCGCGCTTCCCGCGGCGCCTGTCGTGCGCGCTTATTTCGTCGACCTGGCGCCCACATGCGGCCTAGCTAGCTTGGCTCTATGGAAGGAGCGCCATGAGCATCGACAGAAGGAGAGAAAAAACCTGGATGGCGGCTGTGAGGACATCTGCTGTTGGCTGCCAAGGCCATGTGATTAAGCACGGCAAGCGTTACGATCGAGCTGCAGAGGGTAAACGAAGCCGAGACCAAGTTTTGCACATCATACAAGGCGGTTGCGTCACACGTCGTCGCACATACTCGAGCGTCAGTATGGCGCGGCACAATATGTGATGCAACAAACGACACAGTATGTTTTAATGCTTGCTCTGGTGTTCTGGATGAGTGAGTTTGTGAACCGAGGACGCGTGCGCAAGCCGCCGCGTGCGTGCACTATGACGGATGCCACTACAGATATGACTAGTAGGGAAAAAAGTAGCGTTCCAACTAATACCCAGTTCCTCAAGTCCTAATTCCTAATACCCATTTAACTAATTCCTAATACCCATTTAACTAATTCCTAATACCCATTTACTAATACCCAGTAAATGATCGTTCGAACTTCATATATGTATGTCTTGCATAATGTCAATAGTAGACATCTGTTGGCGCGATGCCAGTGCACTACTCTCGTTTAACCGCAAGCCGCCGCGTGCGCGTTCCGGACGAAGTGCAGACGCTGGCAGTGGTGAAGCGTCTTTGTGGTTGCACTGAAAGGCCACGCCCATCCAGGTGATTCAGAGCCATCAGCGCAGTAGTTGCTTTAAAGATACCGGCTACAGCTTGAGTAGGAAAGAGACTTCCATGCTTTTTAGTTGTCGGTTCTGCAATGGGGCGCTGACTTCGCTTTCTTGCTATGTCACTAAAGGCTTCGGATCCCTTCTCTTTTCAGATCTCAGCAACACGCCTGGATTAATATTGCTCAGAGCCAATCTAGCCAATGTCAATTAAGGGACCGCGGCGCATAATCTCGAGCTGTTTCTTAAGGAAGAATCACCGGCTAATCAATATCCTTGAAGTCGCTCCGAAGCCGCCTTTTTGGGTCTGTCGTAAACTGCAATCTTTTCGGACTTCATGATTAGAGAAGAAGCCAGAACACTATAAAAGTTGGAGATCATCTGAACTCAAGAAGTCCTTCAGGCAAGCGAAGACATCTCAAACGACCGCCCATTGCGCGCTGCACTGCAGGCGGACCGCAGAACTTCGCGATGGACGAAATCGCAGCGCTACCGTCCGATCTGAACATAAGGACTCCAGTCTGCAAAGTTTAGCTAGGGGGTCGCAAGCTTTGGCAGGACAGGTTCCGATACTCGGGTTTGGACAAACCGGGCCTAACTGAGGATAAACGAAAAATCTCGCGCGTTCATTTTTTGACGTCAAAATCTGGACGGCAGCGCTGCGATTCTTGGTCGTCCCCCAGCTATTCTGCGGTTCTGCGGTCCGCCTGACCGTACGATTGCACCTGGAAGCGGTTCAGTTGGGCGTCAAGTACGCCTCCCTTCTGTTTCAGAAGCGCTGGCAATGATGCCCTCAGGTTGCTAACTTTTGGTCTCGTGAAGGCCAGATATGTTGGAGCAGACGTGCACAATAGAGCGAGTTTGTAGACTCATAAGAGGCGCGCTTTAGTCCACATAAAAGGGGTGCATAGGTCAATTGAACGCAGAATCTATAGCACAGCAAACGGTCGCTGGTCGACGATCGGTGTCCATTCGCAGCCTTCTTTGTCGTATTTCTTCAGAGAAAAAGGCCATGTTCAAAGCTTGACCTCGTATTCTGAATCTGGATGGCGGCGGCTGTGTTAAAATTCTCGAATTGGCCCACCAATAGAACCAGGAGATGTTTGCACGAGAATGTGATTAGAAGCCGTCAATCAATTCCACCTCCTTGTTATTCTTCGCTGAGATCGATTCCGTCGCAGGTCACAATATCCCACGCCAAAGAAGCGCTTTCAAGGTTTCTCTGTAACGTCGTTGTCTCTGTTGCCTCTTTGCGCCCAGGACAGGCAAACCGTCGGCTATGGGTTAGGTTCAACAGGTGCGGTGCCTTGTTGATCAGACAACGTCAGCGTCACGCGCTTTTTGATTTGAGTCAAAAGCGCCCATCTCTCGCAGCATTCAAGAAATCAAACGGGGTCAGGATGGCGAGCCGCTTCTGGAGCGACCCGTTCGGTGCTTCCATTTCTGTGCTGGCTGTTCAAGTACACCGCGATCATCAACATTTATTCAGCTTCGACGGAGCGATTTCGCTTCGCGCAATCTACGTCCGCGGCACAATCGCGCCTTCAATGGGCGCCCAGAGGTTCCTCGAGCCACCCGCTGTTACCGTCGTCTCAGCTTTGAATGTTCTGCCATCCTGAGAAGATTTAGCAGGCGGCGGTGATGACATACATCTCTGCCTGAAGAGGCCACAAATGTAGTGAGTGGCGTCAATCGAAGCCAGTCAGACGAGGAGAATCGATTCTTTGAATGGGATTACATCTCCTAGTATGGCCCGGCCGTCTGTTCAAGATTTCGACGAGATTTCTGGGGCAGATTCTGGGCTTCAGGGGCGCGAGATGGCGCGAAGGATGGTGAACCCTGCCTCCCCTGAGCCCGAGAAGCATCAGAAGGGGCCTGGGCCATCTGCCGCTCCTCGGTCATGGACGGCGACAGTTGGTGAGCACCCGGACCTGTCAGAATTGTCAGACGACCACTGGAGTCGACACTCTGCCGAGCTCCAGCTGACAGACTGGTTCGCCTGCAATTGGAAGGTGGTTTTTGTGGTTTGCAACATCTGGAGGGGGTTTGATTCCGCGCCCCAAAAGCAGAGTATCAAGGAAGAGCGTCTTTGTGGTGCGTCAGGTCTACTTCTCATCACGGATATGTACCAGGAAACAACCTATCACTTCTTAAGAATGTTAATGGGTGTTTTTTGGTACACAGATCTTGTCAGGTAAGGCCGGGGCAGGGTGCATGCCCTTGACCCGTCTCACGAATTCGAGGGTACCTGGTGGGTCGATTGCGACGTTCCCAGCGCAGCACTCCTGACACATTGAGCGCCTTCTTTTCAGAGTCCGCGTACGCTGACCGCGGCGCCCACCACAGCCCCACAACCGGCCTCCGTGCGATCGCCAGCGCCCCCGGGTCGGATTGCGGTCCTGGCGCAGCCCGCCCTCCGCACGCCGCCAGTGACGATGCGCAGCCCGGGCAGCCTTTCGTCCCCCGTCGCGCAGAGGGCCTGTGCGCCCTTTCAAGCGGGAGCTCTCCCGCGAGGTTTGGAGTTCAGCCCGCTGCCAGGGTGAGCGTGCTGGCGAGGAGCGCATTCCAAGGTGAGCGACAAGCCGTCTCGCCAGCGACATACCCATGTATCTCATTTCGTGTTGGAATCTGGCAGTGCTGGGGAAGTAGCACGTCTTCTTTTGGGGAAAAGGCATCAGAAGCCGGGTCATATATTTGGAAGGTATGGCCGGGGCCCCTTGAACACTGTGTGAGGTCTTGCAGAGCGCGGGGATTTGTACCAAGAAACTGTGTAATACTTCCTAAATCAACTGGGCGTTTTCTGGTACGGCTTCAGGTTGCAGGGCATTGCCGGGGACCCTCCAACACGGTGCACATGAAGCTTTGCAGGTTGAGCGGATGTGTACCAGGAAAGTCTGTGTTACATCTTAAGAAACAACTGGGCGTTTGCTGGTACGCTTTTGGTACATCCTGCAGGGTATGGCCGGGCCCTTCGGAACGGTGTGAACCTTTGCCCGGTTGCGAGCGCAGACTTTGTCAGATTCCATAAGTTCGCAGGCCCGCTGAAACTTTGACAGGTTTCTCGACTCTAACCTGCCAACCTCCTGCTCGCGCAGGATTTCCAGCCCACGAGTGCGGGTCGGACAAGGTCTTCTACTCTTCGGCACCAAAGAGCAGGGCGCTGATAGGTAGGGTGGCAAATCTCCTAGCACTGTCGTTGGCTTCGATTGGTTTTGCAGATAGGGCAGCAAATGCTTGGATGCAACTTGAAGGCTTGTCATTTCGGGCATGATCAAACTCTGATCAGGCGAGTCTGTCTTGAAGGGCATGCCATTCTGAGCACGATTGATTGAGGGATTCGTTTGGTGCGACGCAGCGACACAACTGATGATCGGGGGCGTGGAGAGCAACCCGGGGTGGCCCACACACGATTCCGGCACCCCGAGCAGCTCACGCGGGCGGCCCCTGATTCAGCTTCCGACCTTGGAGGTGAGTTATTCGCCAGGCCAAGTTACCTTCCGCCTCATGCCTCCATCCCAGGTTGCCACGAAGTACCGCCAGGCTACGTGTGCCATTTGTCAGAATCACCATGCCCCTTCTCACCGGCATCTGCTGAGCGTCCACGTAGTGATTGGGTGATTCACGAATGACGACTAATCAAGCACTCCGTGTCATGCAGGAGGTTCAGGAGAGTGCCCGGCCAAAACCTCCTGACACTGAGCACTTCTTTCAAGAGTGGAAGAAGGTAATTGCTCGTGGGTATGGCCTTTCCTTGAAGCAATGTTATTTCGCATGCACGATCCCTCAAGCCTGTGCAATTTGTGATTGATTTGGCACTCGCGTGCACTGCACAACTTGCACCTTTCTATGAGTTGCGAGTTGATCCTCTTTTTCTCATGCACAGAACCGCGATTCTAGGGGAGAGGAATCAACCCGCTCGCCAGCCCAACCCCAAGAGCTGGAGCAGGCGCTTGTGTTAGGCGGCAGCGGCGAGCGGGACAGCGAGCAGGTCAGTGTCGAGTGCCATGAGCAGCTTTCGAGTTAATACGAGGGCCTCAAGAGTTCATATTGCGAGCGTCCCTCCCGCACATGTTCCAAGTGCTGGCCCTTTTCGTTCTTAAGATTTGATGTCTTGCAGTGGGTACAGCCAACTAGGTTTAAGCAGCATTTGCGGGCCATGCTCGTCTGGTACAGGGTACCCATCGGCCGGCAGTTCTTCAAAGATTCAAACGCCGGGCAGTGGGTACGTTCGATTACTTGTAAGCAACGTTGTACCCAGTGTCAGAGAGTTCTTTCTTAGAGACAAATGCCTGGCCGTGGGTACGCTCCATCTTGCCTGGGTTGGCCGTCCCCCCACTCGCGCAGCGTATCCTAGTCCTAGCAAGTTGATTCTTAGACACGAATGCCTGGCAGTGGGTGCGCTCGATCAACTTTAAGCGAACGTTGCAGAATATGGTTGTGTACCCAGTGTCAGGCGATTCTTTCATAAAGACAAATGCCCGGCAGTGGGTACGCTCCATCTTGCCTGGTATGGCCGTCGTCCCACTCACGCAGCGTACCCAGTGTCAGGCGATTCTTTCTTGAAGACAAATGCCCGGCAGTGGGTACGCTCCATCTTGCCTGGTATGGCCGTCGCCCCACTCACGCAGCGTACCCAGTGTCAGGCGATTCTTTGTTTGACGTTGATGGTCAAGGGCCAGACGGAGTCTTGTCTTCAAGCTGAAAGAGCACGTCGAATGTAGGAAACGCGCGGAGGTCAATGTCGAAGAAGAAGATGAGAAGAACGGTGTACATCAGCTCGCGGGCAGAATCCTTTCCTATTGGACTCGAGTATCAAATTGAGTCTCAGTGCTAAAGAGCGCGGGGTTCTCTGCGTAGTCTGCCAATTCTAGAAGTGAAGCTGGCGCCATCTGAGACGAACTGCGCATTTGCTTTGATTGGAGATTTAACTTGCATCATCATATTTGACCATGCTTCCCATCGCTGATCAAGTCTATTGTCTTCGTCCAGCCCGTACGTCCCCTGCATATATAATGTGGACCGGGAGCCCTCTAGCTGGCAGCATCTGGTATGTATATGGCAAAGCTGCTACAGGAATTGTACATAGTACGCGTGACATGTTGCATCCGAGTCTGTGCCAGTTTATGCCCATGATGGCGAGCTAGAGTCCTCTTTCTTATGAAGAAGCACGCATTGCATTCCGATGCATTACAACAATGATGAGCGCATGCACGCGCAAATCATACTATAGATCAATCAATCTTATCGTACTCCCTTCATGCATGCGCAGCCAACGTCAGTCGAGTTTCGGATAGTTCCGTGCGCATAGCTGCAGTGCATATATACCATGCATGCTTGCATGCGTGCATTCGTCGGGCCAGTTCGATATCGACTCTAGAGAAAAGTTTGGTTTGTAATTGCTTGGATCCAATTACGTATTCCTGTAATTTTCCTTGGTCACGCAATGGACTCAGTATAGTACAATGCACTTTCATGCATGAGCCTGCAACCTGCACCTCGATTGGATCTCTATTGCATTTGAATATATGCCATGATGTCCTGTCGTCTCTGATTGACCGGCCCGGGCCCTTTCATGCATCCGCAAGAGATCACCCGACTACATACATACGCAAACCGACAACCTTGACTGGAGCACGATATACCTGGCCCACGACTCATGCAACAAGTATATTGTATCATCTGGATTATGGCATCAAGCAACATGCGCCAACATGCACCACCCATGACACAAAAAGCATTTTTCTGTGGACGTCCAAGTATCTCAACATAACATGCAAGACAAATATTACAGCAGTTTTACAAAGTCCTTGGGGTCCAGAATCGTCAAGTTCAAACGAGCGTGGAGCTGCTTGGCGTGTTTATTCAGCGCCCTTACTAGCCGCTTGTCGGCAGTGATGAACATCTTCTGCCCGCTTGTCGGCAGTTTCAGGCCACAAACCGCTGCCACCACCCTGTAGTCAGACCTACATGCCCCATCTAGGAGTCTAAGGGCCTCTTCTTCGTACTCCGGCTGGTACTCATACGTGTAGATCGGCTGCGGGTCGCCCTTTGAATCATCCCCCCAAAACTTCCCGTAAACCTTTGCAGCCTTTTCTGGCCCCGCTAAGCGACCGATGTTCTTCACCGCTTCTACGAGCGCCGGGTACACCGTTACCACTTCAAACTGCCCTGTCTTGTGCCCTTCAAATACCTTTTTGTACGCCCCACTTAATGCATGAGACACCATGATGTTTGCATCGACTATTACTGTGACATCACCTCCCAGCGCTACATTAAGTTTCGTCGTTTCCACTCCTCTACCTGCGCCCGCGCCTGCGCTTGCTCCTCTTCCGCGAGTCCTTCTTCGATCATTACCGCCCAAAGCTCCTCGGATATTGGCTCGATTGCCTGGCTGAGAATGCTCTGCAGTCGCAAACAGACAAAGCGCTTATATGACCAGACCGCTTTGCTGGTCCAACAGTGGGTTACAGGGCGATAAAGTGCTGACCTTGAGGCGCAAATTGCAAAGCCAATTGCCCTTACCAAAACGGGGATGTGAAACAACCTTCCTGAGCACTGGCAACCCAGGCTGTGGAACAAAAAGTCCAACAACAGTTTCCTGTACAAACTGCGCAAGCTTGCTCGCAGCAGTTGCCGAGACAGTCTCAGCTTCTTCTCTGCATAGAACTCCAGGAAGAATCCCCAGAGCAACTTTGCATTTCCCTCAACCCAATCTTTCCAAAAACCCAATCTTGATTAGACATTAGACCAGCAATTCTATGGTTTTTCCCCTGAGCGAGTCCCAATCAACTCCCTTAGGACAGACGACCAGCAGTAAAATCAACTTTGCACGATGCTTTCATCAGGGTTCTGTCAACCAGAAAGTGTTGCAAGAAGAGCAACCAAGCTAGCTCAGTACGGTAGAGAGTTGCTCAAGTTCCTGCAACCTCTTCTCCCCCTCAAGGAAGACACAATCAACCCTTCGGCAAGCAGAGGGTTCCAAGCGGTGACTATCGGCTGCGGAAGGATGTGCACTTTGGAAGTGAAGTCAACAGCAACACCCCTTGGCGAGCGCCATAAAGTCCAAGAACAAGCGTCTTCTTAGAGAGTCATACGGCACTTGAAGAGCAAAAGCAGTAGTTTGTCCGCAACAACAGAAGAGCAGCAGTCCAGATTGGCATGCAAACGCCGTAGACCAAACAAAAAGTTGGAGACATCTCAGCTTTACCTCCAGATCTTCTCTGCTCCGCACAACGGGTTTGCTCACGGGCGCAGCCTTCAGCTTTGCCGCCATAGACAGTATTGGGTCGCGTTTTTGCTCAGCAGCGGTTAAGTCTTGGGGTGCTGAGGAAGCATTGTGATTCCGCTGCACATATAGCACAAGAGAAGTGAAACCATGTCCCAGGAGCAACTCAGACCACTGCTCAGCAAACCTTCGTGTCAGGAGCTATCCTAAGGAGAAATACAAGATCTGCGGCTTGTCAATAATCTGGCATCCAAAGAACATGTCTGGAGACCGATATCAACACTCCATAAATGGTCTGCTAATGGAAATAAGCGAGCTGATTCTGGCTGACCTGGATGGCTGGTTTTGAAGATCGCTCCTGCTGGTGGACGCAGCGAGTACGCAGCAGCGAGCATGTTCTTTCCTGCAGAATTGAGGAAGTCGTTGAGACATGATGATCAATTGCCTCAGAAAAGGCACACCCCTGAAGTTCAAAACTTTTCAACGCCCTGTTGGCACTTTCCCCACCTGCCTTGGCACCCTAAGTGTCTGAAGACAGACATCCTCATGTAGCAGAAAGAAAGGAATAACCGCTTCGACCTCAGCATCACTGACGATTGCAGAGAATTCTAGCAGAGCTTCCCTCTGCCAGCTTCTTGCTCGGGCAGCACGCCCCTAATGCTTAGCCGACCACAAGTATCAGAGAAGCTTCTCTGATACTGCGCATAGCACGGACGGCTGGCTTTGAATAAAAGGACATCCCCATTTGCTCACCTTAGAGTTGCTCCTGCTTGAAACAGCCCTCAGCCCGCTTCCCGCCAAAATTGCTGGCGCTGGGCAAAAAGGCGTGGACAAGGACATTGTGATCTGAGTTTTGATGATTGGAAAGAGCAACGAGGAGCAAATGTCAGACCCTGCCCTGTTGAATTCACTAATCAAGCTCACCATTCGCTTTGCTTCAAATTCGATGACACGAGCCGCCAAGGAACCACCTCTTGCGTGACAGCATGACGCAGCTCGTATCCTTGGACCTTGCTTTGCAAATTGCGACAGCATAGCACTGTTAGCAGACAGGCGGTAAGGTCGTCTGCGTTGAAGTCGCCGCTGCCCCCAGTTGCCAGTTGGCGCGACCTTCCACAACTCCAA